>JAVQIZ010006649.1:0-38194 GCA_036023535.2 Galaxias brevipinnis
TACATTTGATTTGATCTATCATTATGAGATTGTGATTTAATCGGCTAATTTACAAAACATTCAAACAATTTTATAATCATACAACATTTTCAGAATAACATTTAACCAATTCCAATATATATATATATATATAAAAAAATACTTTACACATAAAGAAAAAATATATAATAATAAATCTTAAAGCCAAGGGCCCCCATTGGCTCAGGGCCCTGGGCACGTGCCCACTTTGCCCTTGTGGTAATCCGTCTATGTGTGTTATTATAATTTTTTAGCACTGCCGGTATAAGGATATGTGGGGAAAATTGGGGGGGGGGGTAGTCAATAAGTGCATGCATTACGTTACGGGGCATACATTGGATCCGTCATTGTGTTAGTAACATTACATTTGTAGTAACCGGTGGTGACTTCCTAATGGCTCATTTCCACCAAACATTAGGTAACAAGTCGGGCCGGGTCGCTACGGAACGGTTACAACATGTTTCCACCGCGTAAACGGGTACCCTAAAATGTTGGCGGGGTTCATAGCCGCATGACTATTGTGACATAGTGAAAGCAACAGAGTATAAACATAACATTACAGTGGAGGATATCGAATGTTTGCATTCTTTCTTCTCGGTATGTGGATGCTGATTGCAATAAAGAGAAGAGCTTTGTTTAATTAAAGGCTGAAGGCAGCATATCGAAATAATGTCGAAATAAACAAAGTTTGGGAAATGATACTTCATGCAGATGATGAGAACGCCTCGTTGGCTAAGCAAAGATGGCTGACGGTCAACAAAGTGACAACGGTCTTTAGTGTTTCTAGCTCCACCTTGTCGTCCTATATTTAATTCAGCAGCAACACACTGGGTAAACTAATCAATTGTAAACTTTATTCAATTTCACTTAAATTACAAGACTTCATTTACAAGAAAAGGGTTAATGTCTACACACCCACATAGCAAAATTGGTCTGGCCCAGTGGTGGGCCCACACAGCCCACATTCACTCGGTCCACATATAGCAATGAATTACGGTCCACCAGTGGTCCGGATCCGGTAAGCCGAACACGGGCCACATATGGCCCACAGGAGGTTCAGATCTGGTAGACAGAACACGGCCCACAGGTGGCCCAGATCTGGTAGACTTAACACGGCCCACAGGTGGTCCAGTTTTGGTATCGGCCACATATGGCATAGCCATATCTCAGCCGAGTGTATTGTCAAGTTATCTGGGGTTTTGACTTCAGCTCTGCTCAAACTTGAAAATAAGCCTTTGACTACCACAGAGGACGCATGGACAACTCTTTACTGTTCTTTGTTCTTTAATGATTGTTGTTCAATTTTGTCAGATTTGTTAGCTCTGTTAGGTTGATAACCTTGAAAGAAATGGAAAACAACCCAATGTTTCCATTAGTCCATAAAATATAACACATTCAGAGTTAACAATTTACTAAACAAGAGCAATAACAATTCAATTACAAATTATATGGTTGTCGTTACACAAGCACTGTTTAAAATAATGTTGATTATATAAATGTGTGTATGTCACTTGCTTAAACACTAAAATACTATATTTATCTAATAAGAAACAATACAGCTTAATACTTCACATAAATTATATAATTGATTTGATAGCATTGTTAAAAGCCTTTTTAAAAAAATGAATATTGTTAGTTGAAAACCTAACATAATGTCCCATTCTGATGTCCCTGTTCACAGGACGTGCAGCTGGAGCTGGACGAGACTTTGCACCAGAACGAGGAGCTCAGGGAGCAGACAGCGATGGCAGAGCGCAGAAACAACCTCCTGGCGGCTGAGGTGGAGGAACTCAGGGCCCAGCTTGAGCAGAATGACCGAGCGCGCAAGCTGGCGGAGCATGAGTTACTGGAGTGCACCGAGAGGGTCAACATGCTGCACTCACAGGTGGGGAGCATCTCTGACGCGGTGCTGTGTTTTCACAGATGTCTGTATACCTCAGAATACAATGTCTGCATACCTTAACCTGGTATAATATAGCTCTGTTAGACTCGACAGAGAATAAAAGCACTAAAATGCTGTATTCTTCAAAACACTACAGAATAAAATTTAGAAGCATAAAAAATTACTTTATTTTTTTTTCTATCCACAGAACACAAGTCTAATCAACCAGAAAAAAAAGCTGGAGATTGACATGGCAATGCTGACCACTGAGGTGGACGATGCCGTGCAAGAGAGCCGCAATGCGGACGAGAAGGCAAAGAAAGCGGTCACTGATGTAAGATGGCCACGCCTAAATAAACTATTTGTTTTGCAACTTGCATTTGTTTAGGAAGGAAAAAATATTTTTACTCGGATTAAACTTGATAACAACCAGTAAAGTTAACCATTTTTAGGCTGCTATGATGGCAGAGGAACTGAAAAAGGAGCAGGACACCAGTTCCCACCTTCAGCGGATGAAGAAAAACATGGAGCAGACCATCAAGGACCTACAGATGCGTTTGGATGAAGCGGAACAAATTGCCCTGAAGGGAGGCAAGAAGCAGATCCAGAAAATGGAGAGCAGGGTGAGTGAGAGTCCATTTTGTTTCGTGCAACTCCACCTGCCCACAAACCAATCTGTTCACCAGAATGGAGCTCTACTGTAAACTAAAAATAAAACATGACCTGAAAGTTCCCTCTTCCCAATCGTAGTCAGTGAATGTAGCTTGGTCCCCAGCAATCACAGGTATATGTCCTTTGGCAGATAAAAGAGCTGGAGAATGAGCTAGAAACGGAGCAGAAGAAGAGCAACGAGTACCAGACAGGAGTCCGCAAATATGAGAGGAGGATCAAAGATCTTTCTTACCAGGTTGGCTGTCACCAATTGTACATTGTTCTGCTTGCTAAGACTTCACAAAATGTAAAAAGAAAATGTATACTGTCAATAGAAATATCATATAGAATTTCAGAAGTACTCATCGTGGTTGTTTCTATAGACTGAGGAGGACAGGAAGAACCTGGCTCGTATGCAGGATCTACATGACAAACTGCAGGCCAAGGTGAAGAGCTACAAAAGACAGGCTGAAGAAGCGGTAAGATCCCATATTTTCTTAAGAACAATGCCCTGTGAATTTCCAATCAAAAACCTATTGTTGAATCAGGATTTCACATTTATGAATCAATCCCTATCATCCTGGGATGGGTTCAGTGTAGTTATCAACTGAAGATCATTTTAAGATACCTTTTTTTTTCTGTAAATCTCTGTTGTCAGGAAGAGCAAGCAAATGCCAACCTGACCAAGTTAAGGAAGATCCAGCATGAGCTGGACGATGCAGAAGAGAGGGCTGACATAGCGGAGTCACAGGTCAACAAGATCCGCATCCGCACCAAAGACCAAGGTGGCAAGGTCAGTACAAAAAAAGAATCTGGTATGAATTACATATTAATTTAGCATAGAATGATCTATGACACTATTTATACATTTAGCACGGCTTATTTACTAGAACTAATCTTGACTTGACTCAATATAAATCACAATCGTAGTCTCATTAAGCCCTCTCATGTGATGTCATGTGTAGTCACGAGTAACCATGACGGTGTGTTAAAATTACTCTTGGGTTGCTAATAAACATCCCTGTTGTGTATTTCAGCTTGCTGAGTGACGGGGTGAGGATTACTAGCCAAACCAAAGATAACGCAGCCAGCCAACTGCAACAATCATGTGTGACTACGTGAATGCAACCAAATAAAGATCAAACCTTTAACCATGCTGTGCTATTTCAATGTGTGTCCGAAGTACAACTACTCAAGAAAACAACTCTCAGCGTACACGTTCCAAGAGAAAGTTGTGAGAATTTATTTAGATTGTTATCGATATATTAAAATTCACAAACAAGACTTGTTAAAAGAAACAACAGTTAGAAGATGGGTGAAATTAGCTTACAGATTGTAGAGCATCAGTCAAGATATTAGGTGTTAATTTGTATTTGATGAGACAATTGGGTTAAAAATACCTCAAATGTCAAGAGTCACACAAATCACTTCCAAGGTGCAGGTGGGGCAATAGAAATATTAACAAGCATTTAGTCCGTCATTTAATGCCAGGGCAAGTGCTACAAAAAAAGAGGGCTGTCTTTTCTAGTATTTCACTCAAAATGTTATACAGATTTGGCTATTACTCTAAATATAGTGTTACTGTATAAATCATGTACACTTGGTATTTATCGTCTTGAGGTCTACCTTAATCTCAAGCGATCAGCCTACTGACAGCACATGTAGTTTAATCCAAAGGAAGGAAATCATAAAAGCACCAGATGGCCTGATAAGGATAGGGATGCTCGGACGTAGGCAGAGCAACATTTGGTGTGTGGAGTAACAAAAATTGAAAATACGATTTTTGTAAACTGCTGCACAGGAATCAGCACTCTAATTTAAGTGAATCATATTGATGAAAACAAACTACAGTATACAAATGAACGACCCTTTTATATTGTATGCATAAGGATGATGGAAAAAGCAGTGAATTTTATTTTCAACAAAACCCCATTACACCAATTTCACTCTAGCTTCGATGAGAACAATATGGGCTTCAACAGGCAGTTGAGTCACTAAGGAGATTGCAACGTTGGTTCTCATGGCAACAGATCCATTCATATCACTGACATGGCAGGGACCGTAACCGTAAAAGGACATGGGAGCAATAACGCTGAACTACTCAAACGTTGAATTTTGTGAACTTGATTAGGATACCTGTATACTAAGGACCTTGGGACAATAACTTTCAGAAAGGTAACTTCATGAAAGATTTAACATTTAAGGGAAAAAGCTGGTGAACAATATTTAGCCAAAAGCACTGCAACTAACATAACAGCAGAAAAACCCATACGAATCTAATTTGAAACACACCTATGATTAAAAGTTAGTTTCATGAAATGAAACATCTGTACATATATGGATGAAAGAATCGGAAAAAAAAACAATGGCTTGAGATTTCACAGAAAACAAACGCTACAGTGTTGGCATTACAAAACCTTACCACAAATGCCCTCATACATTCATTCAAGTGAACAATGTGATTCTAGCAAGACATTAGGAGTCTAGTCGTACATCCTACTAATGAATCAAAGTGGTTTAATCCGTACGGTGCCGGTCAAATAAATGAGGTAGCACAATCATTCTTACTAGAGAGAACCCTAGAAAATGTAAGTCTGTAATGCAAAGTGCTTGGAATGATCTGCATCCATCTACACCTCACGCATTCTCCACCTTTGATGCCACAGCAAATGGACACAGCCATTTTGCCATACTCAGCCCATCAAAATATGGGTGTTTCTTAGGCAAAATGATCATACCACCAAGACAAGATTGTCAAATTCTAGGCTTGTGGTCAGATCTATAGTGTTAAGTGTTAAGGTGGTTGACTGGATAACAATCAATAGATTTCTTGATGTTTGGTTGAAGGCTAATCATGCGAATGAAACATACGATAAGTGGGACAAAAGAACATGGGATTTTAATACTAGAGCCTGCATAGTTTATTCTCCTACCAAACCACCTTTCACTCCATAGATACAAAGTATGTTACAAAATGAAAACAGCATATATTTTCCAACAAAATCTTGTTAAAATACAATAAACAATTAAAACAATTTTAACTGTGCAATGTTTGTTTTAATCTAGTTTTCATGAACTAAAAGCAAATTTTTCCACAAGATGAAAAAAAAAACCGAAAGAAAATGTTATTGGGTGAAGCAATCTCTGAAGTCACCATGGAGGAGTGGATGGCATTGGGTGATCAGGAGCCGAACATGAACAGCACATCCAAAAGCTACCTGGAAGGGCTGCCGAGTAAAGCCAAAAGAAAAAGCACCGGTCAAACATAGCCATTGAACTCTAGGAACTCTACAAACGGATCAAACCGGGATTGGGGCGGGGAACGCAGATCATTCAACAGAGCCCTGGACAAACCCAACGACACCAACCAACGTAAAGATCACTGAAAGTCGAGCGGCGCGGTTGGGACAGAGAGCTGGTAGGTAGTGGGAGAGTGGTAGAGCCCTAGCAGTCTTGTGGCACACCAGCAGCCTGAGCTTAGAAGTGAACACAAGCCAGCAGAAAAAAAAATGTCCCTCCAGTTCTGTAAATTTTTTTGTATCATATAACTTCTTGAAACATACATAGATTTATTTTCTTTTTTTATCTCCATATATTTTTTTGTCTAAGTAATATATATAAAAAAAACGCTCTATTTGAATTTCACCTAAAGCAAACCACCACAAGTTATTTTCCAAAGTTTCTCAAATGTCACTTTTCTACAGTTGGGAGGAGGATGGGGTGTGTGCGGAGGGGTTAATCTTCCATTGAGATAGACAGTAGGAGCTCCATGTGAAGAAGACAGCCAGGAAGATTTGTCCTTCGTCTTCCACAACAGCTTCCAGGCATAAAGGCAGAAAAAGTCTCTGCCTTCACACATAGTCATATAGCTCTTCTAAGTCAATCGTTGAGTGAAGAGTGAACATAGCCCTGGATTGGCTCTGTGGACTCATCACCAACATAAGGCGTCCATGAGTAGCCCTCTGCCTCCCCCCCCCCCCCCAGTCCCTTCACTAGTCCCCTGGGCTCCTGTGTTGGGTCAATCTTCTAGCAGGTCCCTGTCCAGGTCCATGAAAGGCTCGTCGATGTAGCTGGCTATGGCACAGAGGGAAGTCCTGTCACAGCCCAGGAGCACTGACACAGTCTCCTTCCAGTAGCTGAAGGGGATACAGGAGCTCTGAGCAGAGACAAAAACAAGAGAAAAACTATTGAACTATGGATTTCGCACACAAACTAACCGTAAAATCCATCAACTTTGCTGTTGTCAACATTCACAGTAATGTTAACTAACCACAGCTTACCCAGACGAACATACAGACGAACAGAAAGGCAGAAGAACACTCACATTCTCCAGACAGGTGCTGTCCTTGTCCTTGTTGAGGTAGTGGCGCTGCCAGAAACGCAGCAGGTTGTGGAAGTTGTTGAGCAGGCAGCCCGGGTACTTCTCGGCGTGCTCCTTCTCTCTCAGGGCGTTGAGGTAAAAGGGGAGCTTGGCCCGCCTCCTGGCCAGCATCAGTATCACCAGGCTGGTGTTCAGACAGCTCACGTTCTCCTGGGTGATGATCAGCACAGAAGGGGGAGTTAGTGACACTGCCCTTGGGTAAGAGAGGGTAAAACCTCCAGATGGAACGGATGCTAACATGCCAACTCAAAAAATGAACTCAAAACAAATCCGCAAATTATGCTTATTTCTCGTCTGCAAACTAGGTTAAACAAATAAGAATACACCAAAAGAAGTTATGAACGGAGCACTAGGAAGTCGATAACCAGAGAAGCCAAGCAATACATCATAAGCTGAGATGTGTGGGTGTTTAGAGTGTGTGTGTGTGTGAGAAAAAGGAGAGCCAGACCTGTGTGAGAGTCTGCACGTTGATGATGTTGACCAGTCTGAAGAGGAAGGTGAGCCGGTTCTCCACTCTGGCCATGTGGGACAGCAGGCAGCACTCGGAGAGCACCTCCACCACTGAACACAAAGCACCCGCTCACATGAACTCTGACCTCTATAGACATCCATTCACGACGCAGACTTTAGACGCGACCACAGCAGCACGGCGCGAAGCGCATTCTTATTAACAATCGTTAAAGAGAGCCTCCCTCGGGAGGCAGGAAGGACAGCGCTCCACATTCAAGGAAACGCGCATTCTTTAGGGACAAAGCGGTCTGTGTGCTTACCTTTGACGTCCTCCGTCTGGCTCTCGAATCGGTCCAGGGACAGTACAATGCAGCGAACCAGCATGTTTGAGTCCACTAGAGAGCTGTTGATCTGCGTCAGGAAGGTCTGGAACTACAGGACAGGAATTGGACCAACAATATGTGACAATGGCAAAATAAGGCTTTTTTATTTATTTATTTATTGATTTAACCGAATTCAACAATAACTTCTGATCCTAACTGTTGTTATACGGTCTTTTTTCCTACCTTCTCGTCTGTGTTGACGTATTTGTTGAATCGCTTAAAGGCATCAATGTTGAACTTCATGAGCTCCCCCAGCAAGTCAAAGTAGCTCTGAAGGACATCTCTAGACTTACAGCCACTGTCAATGATGCAGAACAGGATGTGCTGTGGAGACAAGCAGAGCATTATGAGGAGACAGGTTCAAAATGAATCTGGACATATTCTTGGGGAGAAAATGCTCAGTGACGGATGCCACAGTTGTTAGTACACCTAAGCTACGTCTGCAGAACATACCAAAGGCCCTTCATTGTTTTAAACAATCAATGGTGTAAGAGAAATGCCATGCTGTTCTCACCTCAAGCAGTCCTCGCTTAAGGAGGAACATCTGATCTGCATAAGAGGTTGCTCCCCTGAGGAAGCTTTCCACAGCCCTGGCCTGCCAGAACCTGGCAAGAGAACCAGAAGTCAGAAGTCGGATGTGTTTAATCTCATTATGCCAAGTCAATTAAAACAAACTTCATTTGAGAAGGGGGATTCCTTTCCTTTTAATGAAAATGTCTCTATGATTTAGGCAATGCAATAATTCATAGCCCTGAGGTTTCGACGGCGGTGGTGCTGACCTGAAGGAGGAGTCTGGGGGCTCTCTCTTCATGACGGTGAGCAGCCTCGTGAGCAGCCCTTTCTTCCCATCGCACACCAGACTCCTGTCTGTGTTGACCAGGGCCTCCACCTCAGGAATGTTGGCCTTCAGAGAGATGGCACTCAGCTCATTCAGCTCCTGGCTGTTCAAGAGCAGGTACTTGTTCCTGAGGGGGAGAGAGAGAGTACATGGTCTCAAGACCAGACCATGGCTGATAACTTTAGGATTATTGGGCCATTTGAAGGATGACTTACTCGTGGTGATCGCTGAAGCTCTGTAGTAGCCGCAGAAACTGGATTTTGAACGAAATCTCCTAAAGGACAACACGACAGGATATTTTTTTACTTCAGCCCTCAATATATATTTATTGAAAACGTAATGGCCGTGGCTCTATTTAAAAAGCAGCCCAGAGCAGAGTTATTTACCGGACTACAGTCACAGTTCTCGTTTTGGCCGTGCACAACATGGTTAGAAGCGGTGTACTTCCTCCAGATCAGCTTGTCAAACAGGTTGTTAAGCCCTGGGATCAGACGGAACTCGGCCAGCATCTTGTGGACCTGAGAAAGACCAGTAGAGTGGTCAGTAGCTAGAACGTCCAACTACGAAGCCTTTTAATGGGGGAACTAGTCGGGCCGGCTCCTTCAGGCCATCGGTACTTTGGCATCCACCCCCTCACCTGGTTCCTCTGACGTCCCATAAGCAGCACACAGAGCACGTAGAGCACCTCCACCTTGTACATGATCTCATGGACAATCTTCATCGACTGGGGCAAGCGATGCCTGAGAGGGCTGGTGGCAAGAGAACTCTCGTCCGACGACTCTGTAGATGGCAAAACAAATCCTTTTCCATACGGCAACATTGGCATTATTGTCGTTCAAAATATGCTTATTTACGCTAAATCCATTTCATAAACTAAGCCACAAACCTTATTTTCAAAGTGAAGGAACGGTTGAGGGAACACTGACCTGTGCTGCTGTGCTCGGCCTCCTCGGAGGCCATCTGCATCAGAGCGTCCAGCACCAGAGCGTTGTCCAGCCAGGTGTACCAGTCCTCCAGCTCCTGCAGGAAATTGGATGCCCCGGTGGCCTCTGACACTTTCCGGGTGGCCAGCTTACACAGCCGCTCTATGAACCCCGGGATGTTCAGCAGGGTCACTGGGGAGACAGATAGGATTTTATGTATATATATGTGTGTGTGTGTGTGTGTGTGTGTGCGCATGACCAGGAAGAGGCACAGGAAGCAAGGCCCTAATGGTGGATTGTTAAAATAGCTTATTAGCACTTAAAAGTCAGCAATACACTGAACAGATAAGAACATAAACCATCTATGTAAGAAGTGGCCTCCTTCATTGTATTGCCGTTTATTAAATATCTCCATGGTCGGGCCGCACACCAGTCCCTACCTTGGTTGACCTCTGCCCGCGATGGGCTGGCGTTCCGTTTCTGCTGGGCGTTCTTGGCCAGCAGGGTGTGCTTGTCGTCGTTCCCTACGTCGGGCTCGGAGATGGTGACGGACAGAATGCGGCAGAAGTTGGCCAGCTGCTGCTGGTCAAAGCTTTGGACCAGACCAGACAGATTGGGAATGCCCTCCAACTGGATCATCTCCTGGGAGAGAGCAGCACCAGCACACGGACAGGACAGCCAGTTACCTTCAGCTAGGGGAATGGACGTCTGAAAACGTATGTGGCTCTAAGGCGGCATACGTCTGTACAGACAGCCAAATTCAATTAGATCCAAGTCAAAGATTTAATCAATGTGCTGCGCTGACCTTTTTGACTCCCAGAATATCTTCAATTAAGGTGGCAGTCTGCAGGAAGGTCTTCTTGTTCGTCATCAAGGTAAAGAGAAACAGGACAAAGTCATCCCTTGCGGCAAGGCTTTTTGTGACCCCTTCCGTCTGGGAATAAAAGGAGAGATTTGCATAGCAATTAACCCATGGCCAAGAAATCTCTGTATCTGGCAAAATGAGTCACATTATGGAAGAAATATGTTGCATAAGGTGGAAATCACATGGGTTTTCAGCATAAAGTCAAGGTGCAACACACCTTTCTGTCATAGCTGAACAGGCCGACAGTGTAGTGTGCTACTTACACAAATGCAACAGTTGTAAAGAACACTAAGGCAATCCTTGACCAAGTCATCATTCACTACAAGGAAAGAGATTCACAGATGTCCACATTACACCTCAACATTATATTGTGTCGCTAGAATTATCTTTTACTGTGCCTGAAAAACAAAAACGTATTGAAAACACAAACGAGTGGGCCTGTCATTTGTTTGGAACCTACTTTTCTTTTTCTGCATAGTGAGAGTGGGCCCCATCAAGATCTCCACAAGCAGCTTTGAGGGGGAAAAATAAATAATGCATGCAATGATTCTTTTTAACCTGATTATATAACACACAAAAAAGCTGGTCTGGAGCAACATGAATCAAGCAAATCTTTCTGCTCAAATCAAATCCTAAACCACCAATTGCACTACATTACACACTCAGAATGTCGACTTACATCTACTCCACCAAAGAGGTCAAACGTGTATGTGTTAGGAAAGGTGGATTCCTGAGCCGCCTTCCTGTCCTCCGTCACAAAAGACATGGCCTCCATGGAGAGCAATGACGATAGTTCCTAACAAAACAATAAGAGACATGTACGTCAAACTCTGTATACATTGCTTACAGAATGTGTATACATAAATAAGTTATCGCAAAGAAAGTGCTTGACAACTGCTTAGGGATGGAAATGTGTGGATTGTGGTTACCTTTAGTACACTGTGAGTGTGGGAGAGGTCACTGTTGGGATGGCTGCTCTCATAGAGCTCCTTCAGTAGCATTGGGATGCCGTGCCATTTGGCCCGCTTGTCTCTCTCCTGGAGCAGCGCCTCTGGGAGCTGGAAAAAAAACAAGAGTAAGGCATATTGAAAAAGACTGGCACAAACACTATAATGGCTGAATCAGGCTAATGCAGACTTTAGGTATTGTCTCTCGTTGCGTTATGAGAGCAGGTAACGATTTTCTCAAATGGTCAATATATAACTTTAGATAAATAACATGTTTTTAATTCTTCAAGATATTAGGCTTTACTACAATAATTAAGCAGCTCTACTGACTTTTTTTAAGCAAGCAGACAACCATGTTGCTGGAGTTGAAATGAGACCAGGAAAGAAATCCCATAAGGTCATTCTGGAACAAATTCATTTTCATATCAGCATGTACAATACACTGCAAAGGCCTGATTCTGCAAAAACTGCAGACTTATGTCAAAGCCTTGTTCAGAGTGTACTCAATTTTAAATAGGCTATTGAAGGGACCGCATATGCTATCCTCAAATGGCCAGCTTTCACTCAAGACTCCAATAAATCTTATAACAAATAATAAGGCATGCACTTAAGCATTCTTGAACGGTTTGGAAATGTGTCAGACTAGTATATGACTATCAACAATATTCAAATAAGTGCTACCTTCTTCTTGGAAGCTGTAGGCCTACATCATTTCTAATGTCACCGTGTGTACAGTGTTGATCATGTAAGACTAGAGTGACATGTCATAATCAACTATTAAATATGGCTACACAAATATGGGTGCGCGCATGATATGCTGCAATATATACATTTACATCAATAAATAGTCTCCAAATGCATACATCTACATTTCACCCATTTCTGGCAAACGAAACTCAAGTGCCTGACTGGACCAGTGTTACGTAATCACCTGACCTGTCCTGATCTGTTCAGCTGGCTTTGAGCCTGCTGCCTCTACATAGATAACGTTAGCAATATAGCGTTAGCTGGCAAACTAGCTGACTGTCTAAAATTAATAGCTTACTCGAAAATAGCAAAACCAAAACGCAAGCGCTAACACAGTTACACACATTCCAGATGACAGATGCGCAGAAATGTACCACCACTAGCGCAGTCGTCACTTAGCTAGCTATTTACGGAATTACCGTTCAGTCTGTTTAGTTCGCGAAGCTAAATGGTGGCTAACGTTAGCTTGCTACCAACAAAAGAACCAGCAGGCTACTTTCGTTCAAGAGCTGTAATTTAACAAACATTAGAGCTATCGACAAGACGGTAATGTGTAGCTCTTCTGTGAGATTTGTAGGTGCATTGCATCTGATGGCTAGTCAACTCAAATAATTGGTTGACTTCTCCTAAGAATATCGTAAATGAGTCGCCTGGGCGACGTCCTCATTTTCGGGGTTGGTTCCAAACGCAAGTCCCAGGCTTTTGTTCAACTCTCAGATCGCTTGATAACTAAAGCATTGCATTCGATTCTTACCTGTGTCCCTCGGCTGAAGCCATGGCCAACGACTTGACTCTGTCCGATCTTTTTAATTATATTTCCATCACGGCTCTTTCGTTTTCCTCCTGTCCAAGGGGACTCGGACCCCAGAAGCGTCGCCATTATTTCTTCTTCCTGAACTGTTCCAAGCAGGAAGTTGATGCCTTTGATGAATGATTATTCCTTGTAAATTAGCGTCACCTACTGGCTATCTATTGTCATAACCGAATAGTGAACATGAACTTGTGGTTCAACCTGATAAACCCGCTGTGAAAGCTAACTTTTCACTGTCGTTATCATTTATTCCACAGCAACGGATTCAATAACATTAATTTAAGCTACAATATGTTTATTAATTGATATTCTACCGTTCGTACTGAATCAAGGAATAAAATAAAAATAATAAAACACATCAACGGCAAAACGAATAAATAGAAATAGTTTAGTAGTTCTTATCATACATTCCCAATTCTTGCTATTCTGGAACTTCTTTACATTTGAAAGAAAGATTCATACATGTTTGCTTTGAGAGTCAAAAGTTGTAGTCACACTACTTGTCTTTGCATGTGGAAGCACTATTGCTTAATAGAAAGAATCCTACTCAGCATTTACATTATACAGCAGCATTCAACATTTCTTAAATATACTAAGACATTTCTTGTCTTGCCCTTTCCACTTTACCATCCAAGGCAGTCTGTAACTTTATTCCCCAACATAGCACAAATGAAAAAGGATGTTTCCAAATAAATTTTTCCATTTTGAACAGGTTCAAAGTGGGATGCTCCCCTCGGCATGTCAAGGCTTTGCAAGCAGCTTTACTGATAGGTCAACAACATACAGCATGTCTGCATGTGTGTTCATGTGTCCCATCCTTTGGATTCTGTCATATAGCAGTATGAGTTGATTGCTTCCCTAAGCCCTTCACTCACTAGCGAGTTATCAGACTTTGCTCTGTCCTTAAATATCATTGAACTGGAAAAAGAGAGGCACATGGATTATAAATCAGCAGTTATCCTAACACATCCGCTCTGCATCATAAAAAGGGGATGTATAGTAAATTTAATGATATTGTGTCATAATCTGTTTTGGCAACCAGAATGAAATTTGGACTGGAAGTTGGTGAAATCTTGTAGTCATCACCATTTTATGAAATTAAATAAGAGAACAGTTCCTACCTGGTAACGTCCCTCCAATTTAGGGTAGGTCTTCTGATAGTCATTGGTAAAGGTATAGTCGTCTCTGTACAATTATTTAATCCCTGAATGAAGCAAGGCTGCCGAAGCAGACTGCACAATCCATTCTCAGACTCTGTTGAAAGGCACAATTTACATTTCCTGCCTGACACTTGTGCTGACTGTGTGTCCAGACATTTTAACTCTTGTTAATGCACAATTTGTTCTAACATTATCATTATTTTAGAAATTATGCTATAATGTATCTATGCCTGTTTACATATATATATATATACAGTACATATATATACATAATTCAATGCTCACCAGAGTAGTGTTGAACAAGGTGTGTTAGAGAGGGGAAGGTGAGGCTAGGTGAGATGTAGAACCAGCCATTTTGGAGGCAAGAGATGCGGTAGTGCTTAACTGAACCCAGATAAGAGGGACTGTTTCTAATTAAAACAGATAGCGAGTAGGAGTCTGAGGGGAAAAAGTTAGTAAACAATATAATGATGGTTTAAAACTAATAGTGACACAGTAGTCATAATATTTCTTATTGTTTTGCCAATCTAGAGATTCAGAAAACAAATACTTGGAATAATTTCAGTAGTAAAGTAAAGAATTAACCTGTACTTGTCTGAGACTGTCGAACCAAAAAGGCCCCAGTCTGGTTGTGAAGCAGCAGCAGCAGCTCCTCTGCCTTTATTCTACTGATACCTGTGAACAGCCACCTAGACAGTGACACATGCAACACAGCCAAGGTATTTATGATTATTAGAAGAAGAAAAAAACATTTAAAAACACCAAAAGTTTTACTTTTTCCATAAATGTTTGTCTTGCTTTGGAATCTGCATGGGAATTTACCATGACCCTCGGCCCCCATCACCCACAGTGAGAGCAATGACATGATAGGCATATCATGATGATGCTATGGAGTCTGAAATCACAAAATTGTTCCAATTCTGCCTACAGTCTTTCGTTCAGATAGGAACTCATTAGAACTCTCAGTGGAGCACCTCACCCACATCTTACTATTGAACGTCCTCCAGTTATACCAGCTGCTTTGGTACCCCCACCCCCAATAAGCGAGTCTCTTTTCCTGTATCGCTGTTTCACACACACACACACACACACACGCTCAGTAATACGCATGGTCTAGAGGTTTACGAGATTCCAGGCTCCGTTTGGAGCGTTGTGTTTAATGCATTTTTGGACAGCTAAGTGTTTCATGTTCAGGGACCCGGAAGGCTACACATAACCATGTGCGTGGTATTTGGTACACTGAAAGGGAAAGCCCTGTGCACATTTAGGAGGGCAGTCAAATATTTTTATAAAACATGTTAATCAAAGCATTATCAAACAACATGAACCTAAAAGTGCCTTACCTGTTTGTAACTTGAGCAGTGAAGTTGCTCGGTATGTAGCACTCCCTGCCTGTTGTTATGGATTTCACCATCATAAAGTCACCATCACTGTTGATAAACACAATATTCATGGTAAATATGTAAACATTATAGGCGTAAATA
Organism: Galaxias brevipinnis; assembly: GCA_036023535.2. Taxonomy (NCBI): domain Eukaryota; kingdom Metazoa; phylum Chordata; class Actinopteri; order Galaxiiformes; family Galaxiidae; genus Galaxias; species Galaxias brevipinnis. The sequence goes on from JAVQIZ010006649.1 coordinate 15,541, forward strand.
TACTTTCATACTTGCAAATGTCACCTACTCGGAAATGACTATGACTCTCTCCCCTATGTGCATGCTGCATTGTAAGACACCATAGGCTGGATAGTCATAGAGGGCTACCACCAGGTTTCTCTGGTTGTCTGGAGAGAAAAAAAAGTTTAGTTGACATAATACATAATGCGTGAGTGTATGTGTGATCAGTGAATAGTTTTGGATATACTACCAAATGTAACTTGTAACTTACCTAATGCTGTAGGCTCAGTGTGATTCTCCAAGGTTGCATGATTAGATCGAGAGTTGATGGGGCAGTTCCCCATGACCTGCTATTTTGTGGTTGTTTTAAAATGGCTTCAGGCTGTAGGCTGAAGATGGTGGTAGAAGTGGTATGAAGATATATTGAATCTGAAAGATATTGCAGAATTTTTACCTTTTATATGCTTACACTTTAATATGACATAGTGGTAAAGTATTTGAGTACCACCATTTCATTGTGTTATGGCAAGCACAGGATGCAAATGCACCACAAGAACCAACCATATCCTGTTAAAGAAAAAAAAAAACTTTCAAAATGGCAATAATGTGGGATAATGTAAAAGTGAGAAAAGTCTATAGACAAATATTATAATCTTTTTCTTATTATTTATATTAAATATTTTATTAAAATATATACAGAGCTGTGGATATGTTTTAGGCAGGGGATGCTGTTTTGAAGGCAGTGTGTGGTCACACCAAATATTGATTTGTTATAGATTTTTTTTTTACTCACTTTGTATTTTATAAATTGATACAAAAAATACAAAAATGTACATTTATATTTTTGGAAAAGGATTCTTACTTTAAAGCATTTTTCACACCTGCCTAAAACTTTTGCACAGTAGCCTACTGTACATATTTATAGATATATATTTAAAAATGCTTTATATTTATTTTGCTTTAGAATCTCACACTTTTACATTATCCTACATTACTGTATGCATATGTATATCTAGCAGAAAGTAAGATTGTACCTTTTCAGTATGTATTCTTGCTGATCCAATTTAAAGAAAGGATTGTTTGACAAACATCTGCAGGTCCTTCTGAGATCAGTCTGTGTGTCCAGGGCAAATTGTGGTGAGTAGTAGTGTGTCCAAACCGTGCACACACTATAAGAGTATTGCAGTACGTCAGCTCAGTCTCCCCCACTGAGCATCTGATCAGTCAACAAGAATGAATCTCCCTCGTCTGCTGTTCATATGTAGCCCAGTCTGTTTACGCAGCTGTTTCTGGTGGGGGTAGATGACGAGCAAACACAAAGACACTTCTTCTAGTGGTTTTATGCACGTCGCGCTACGTCTTCTTCCTGCGATGCTATGACGACCAGTCACAGAGTAGTGTGTGGTGTATGTGGAATTGTGACACATCCTCGTTTGGTGTGTATGCCATGCATGTTTTCTGTCAAAAACATAAGTGATGGTAAAGGATTTGAGGTAGTATGTGAAGTGACATCATTTACAACAGACCATCAGTAACACTTACGTTTATTGTAAAGTACCGTGTAACCCTGTCTTGAAAGGCGCTATATAAATAGTTATTATTTACAGTAAACTGTATATCATTGCGGTGATATAAATGGTAGTTTAGTGTTAGTAAAATTTGCAAGTTTTTCCTTAAGATTAATCATTGAATAAGGAACATGCTCTCTTGAAAACCTTAAGTGGTTGATAAATTAAGTAGTGTGCACCTGTGAGATCCTGCAACTTTTACATATGGAAATTAGTCAATCTGAGAACACCTTATCTGAGTTTGATTTATTTTTAGGACAAGCGAAATCTAGATAGGGCCCAACTTCATACACAAAGTTTGAAGTCAGTCAAGGCAAGTGTGAAAAAAAAACCACACAACCGTGGGCGGAAACTGACCACACTCCTCAAAAGATTTTCCATCAACAGAAAACCAGATCAAGCATTGATGCACACTGCGAGATTGTTTACTACTCCGTGCCTTAAGGGTGTTTGTGAACTACAGGTAAAAAAAACCCAAAAAATTTGTGGAAGAAACATCTGGCCACAAACCCACTATTAATTTCCATCTTTTAACTTTATTTAGTAGTACAGTATAAATGAGTTGAATCAGCTGACTCCACTCCACTGAGCCCCTCACAGGACTGAACACATTTTCACACCAGAAAACATTTGTTAAGGTTTGTTAAAGTGGCTTTAAGACAATGTTACATATAACTGGCGTGACAACAAACGATGAAAATGGGACAATGCCAATGCAAAAGCACAAAAAGAAGCAAATAGAAAATGAATGTTAAATCAATTACAAAATAAAAATGAAACAAAATAATGTTTATTCAAGTGACTGAATCTACACAATCGCACTGGCCCTCATATTTTTTGCCATCACTGTACTTCTCCTGTCGAACTGTCACAGAGATATCCTTTATTAGCAGGGTCACCTTTACTTGCTATTGTAGAATCGAGAATGAACATAGATGCAGATATTGAGGTCCCATTTCTGCACATAGGCCGAGTGATCTGTATACATCTACTAATCTCATAAGTGTGATTCGACAGGACATTGCAGCAGGAACAGTACTGAACAACAGCACACAGCAAAACTCCCACACAATGAAACCAATATAGACATGTCTTCACACTTCACAACAACAAAAAGATGAATCAAATGACTCTATATTGTGTGCAATGTGCATAATGTTATTAATGTTACCCAGAAAGGACAACAAAGAAAGGTTTGTATCTGGGCTACATTGTGTATCAGAGATTACACATTCAACTCAAGGGCAAATCTCCAACACGAAACACATGGTAAGAAAAACAATTACAGAATGAGAAAGACATGCACACAAAAAGTAGGGAAATGGTTGACTTTGGGATTATACCAATAGTGCACTGGTATATACAACATACAGTATCTGAATCCTTCTTTACTTTGTGCCCTCAACTTGTGACTTAAACAGTGTATACAGTGTAATAATTAATAATATGCATTTGTATATATATATCTCTATATCCTCATATCTATCACATAATTCATTACAGATCCTCCGAGCATTAAGTAGCTTAGGAGCGGGGTAAGAGAGAGAGACAGACGAGACAGAAGGGAGACATAAGTTACTGGAGGGTGTGACGAAAGAGAGAGAGAGGGGGGAGGGGGGGGGGCTGCTACCCAGTGATGATCAGGGGATAGGTAGGGAGGTTTAGCAGGAAACCTCCATGGTCTGGGGCCTGGCCTGGTTGTCCAGGCCCCCGGCGTTGCCCTCCAGCAGGCTGTTGAGGTTGTTGCGACTGCGGCTGCTGTCCATGGAGGTGATGCTGGAGGAGGAGGTGGTGCGGGAGCGGGCCAGACGGGACATTCCGGCGGAGGGCACTAAGGCAGACACAAGCGCATTGTAATTAGCAGTCTCCTAGCGCAGTGTTAGAGCTGCAACCAGGCTGAGGCAGGCGGCGCAGGGAACTTAGCGATGTGTCGCCTCTTATGGACAACCACATACTCAACATAGCCACAGAACTGGAAAAAAAAAACGCTCCCAAACTTCACCATGCTGACAAATCCGGGCGAATGATAAAACGAGAAAATATCTAAACTGCACGTTGTGCAAATATGTTGCATTAAACCGGTTTATAAACAAAGGGGCAATAATACACAACCGTAACGTAGCACCAGCCATCAAACTAAACTGAAAAGAAGCAACACCAGCACTATCATGCAACAAAAGTGGACAGGCAGAACCAAATCCATGCTAGCAAGAGATGACACCTACGCAAAGATGAACATATGTCAAAGTATGCAAACATTCCCCAACTTATGGACCAGCAGAAGCTATTTACAACTTTACTATGGAGCATTTCTAGACCTATGTAGATTCTATGAAGGTTCTATGCATACATTGACATTCATCTGCAGTAGGCCTGGGTGAATGGAGGCTGGTAGGAGAACAAAGGGTTCTAATCCTACCATCCTGGTAGCCGCTCAAGAACCTGGTACCTGATTCGTTGCTCAGGTGACTGAGAAGCACGTAGGGAACTGTTGGCATTCATGAAAGAAGGAGAAAACAAGAAAAAGAGGAAAACAGGAAGAAATGTTGAAAGTAGTTTTTCTGTGTGTCGGAGTTCCTTCGAAGGCCAGTGGGGATCCCATATCTTCTCAAGCGACATGGGAGAAATTGCTCTCAGCAGGCCTCTAAACCACCTCACATTACATCGCAGCAATCAGTTAAGAATACAGATGTCTCCAATTGCAATATCTGGTGGAAACAGCTCTTTGCTTATATTTTACAAACTGTGGCAATGTATTAATCAGAGAAAAGCAGCTTTTAGAAGCATGCCGATGTGTTATCTCCTTTTTTCCCCCCAACACTTTCTCTGCCAGAACAAAGCCTTTAATCCTTTCTAATCCTGCCGAGGTATTTCAGGAGATTTTGTGGTACTTTCTAACAGAACTGTGCCTCTGACATTTAATCTACACCTGAAGCTGCCCTCCCACGTTGAGAACAGAAGAAGAGAAAACAGACCTCCTCTGGCAGGGCCAGAGCAAAACAACCTACAATCATCCATTCAACCCAGGTTTGTGGAGAGTGTTTTTTCCTATTTTTTTATGTGGGATAATATTTGGGTACGTTTTTGTCGTTGCAGATGAGTGAGCAGGTGAAAACCTGGAGGCCTGTTTAAGTATGCGCTTTGAGTCTCCGGAGGAGATTGCATGGTTAAACAGTTCTTGATAAAAAAAGGAAAGCACACAATGCAAAAAACGGAGAAAGGGAGAGTATATCTCCCACGCAGATTGAGCAGGAAGTGCGTAGCTGTTCAGCACATCTTTGGTGCCACAGTCAGTCATGCTATACACCATAGCTCACCTACTGAGAATTGGGGCTACGACACACTGCAAAAAGCAGAAAGGAAATGGCGTTAGTGAGCATGGAGGAGCGAGAGCCACCTCTCCGTGACCGGTTTGACAAGAACAGGGTCTTTTCACAAACCATTGGCTGCACTCCAAACTCGATTAACTGAGTGTCTGTAGGAGGGGGGGGTTCAGGGCAACAAAAACAATCCTCAGTGAAGCTAAGTTTATCATTTCATGCACGTCAACGGGAAACGCATTGAAGAACACAGACCTTGACCACAAACACTTTGGCACAAAGGCTTGTTAATGTGTAAACGATATTTGGAAAGCAAATGTTTATGTGAAAGAAAAGTAAAAAAGGTTCACTTACTGTAGCCCATTCCTTGAACAAAATACTTGAAGGCCTCAGCCAGCTTCCCGGGCTGTAAGACAGATAATAAAGGTTACAGGAGAGATTAACAAGCAAGATTAATTAATTTATGCAGTATTAGACCAGAAAAACCCCCCACGTAATTTGTTTTAAATAAGAATAAGAATTACAATGTGATAAGATTTCAACAGTACGTTTTTCATACAGTTTTAAAGATAATGCCTCTCACCTGCACAACTTGAGGTAAGCCCCCACAGTCAGCCATCTAAAGTGAAGTGAGATAGGGCTTATGCGCTATAGATTTGTCATATTCAGATACTAACCTACATGAAAATTGGCTGCTTCATTCAACGAATAATTCAATGTAATTGTAAACAATGTAATTTCCAATGAGCCTCTTACCTTCAGGAGTGTAGTCTTAGTAGGATTTAACCTGGAGTTGCACTCCACCTAAAATGAGGGTAAAGGGAAGGGTTAAAGTCTAGCCACACATTACAGAGGAAGCTTGTTAGTAGCTGGATCATCCAGAAAGCAACCAGTTCCCCTTCCTCGATAACTATGGAAACGCCCTCCCTTGGATTCGGCAACTCACCACAGCCTCCACCGCAGGAGATGTGTCTCCCACCACCAGCAGAGCGGGGCACCTGGATCAGTAGAGAGGAGGATTAACACACACACACACACACAATCACAAAACCACAAGGTCTAACCACATCGCTAACACCGTCACAACTCACGTCAGTGTGTTGACAGTGTCCTCATTCAGACCAACGACTGGCCTCTCAATCTCCAGATCGCGGCGACTGAACAAAACAAAAAACAAAAAACACGCACAACAGACACGCAGAATGAAAACACCTGTTTTCATCACTGAACAAAAGACTTGTTTTCGTCACTGAACAAAAGACTTTTCATAACTGTTTTCATTCTTCACTCATCTAAAACACAGTTCAATTCAAAACGAGCATGTCTTTTGCTGTTCAAACGAGGCATACCCAGTGTAGGACGCACAGAAGAGAGTCAGGTTGTCCTGGTTGATGTCCTGGGCGATGTGCAGGCGGTAGGTCTGGATCAGCTCCTGGTTGTCCGTCAACTCCTCCTGATGAGACACAAACACCGGGCGTCGGCATGGTGACCCGACTAACACACCACCAGAACCTGTTACACTGGCATTGGCATGACTGGCCTGAGGACAGCGTCAATCACTAAAGGAACCGACGCAGATTTGAACCAGTCTAGCCCTCTATCATGTCCCTGGAATATGGTGTACTCCATGAAGACTGATGGACTCACAGTGCTGAAGTGGTGGGCCATCACCGTGTCCACAAGGTTACTGGTCCATCCAGACAGCTGCAGGAAAAATGAGGGGGTGGGGTGGGGGGGGGATCCAATTACAAACCAGTGCAATAGTGACCTTAGAGAAAATCTCTATCTGATTCACAAATTTCCACACCCTGCAATGACATTTACCCTAATTGGCCGAATATCAGTATTGGAGTGTGTGTGTGTGTGTGTGTGTGTCAACTGGTATATGAGGCAATTAACTTACAAGGAATGTGCTGATTTTAAACTGAAAGGTCAGTGTTTGGTTAGCACTACTGTTGCAGCACGGCACCGGTGGCACAGGGGGTGTGCCCTATGAAAGTCACCAGGAGGTGAATTACCTTGGAAGCAGCCCAATCGATCCATCCCTCAGCACAGGGGTCCACATCAATAAGAACCAGACCCTCCACAAGGGTGGGGTTGTTCAGCTACGTTTGGGAATAAAAAGGTCAATATTAAACATTACTGTCCAAATACAGGTCCAAAGAGGTTTTACACCTAGCGAACGTGTTTCGTTGATGGTAAACCCAGGGTGAACGGAGAGCAGGCACTGAGGGTGTCTAGGGAAATCTATGGTCCGTTCCTCCTCCATGTTCGGTGACTTTTGGGCCTCGTGGTGACGTGTAACTAGATGCAAACGCAATGTGGCATCAGCCGTTATCAATCTATCAGGCACTAACACAGTTTGGTGGCGACCGCTGTTATGTGATTGTGTTTCAAAATCATTAATTCAAAATGAGCTCAATCCCCCCGGTGAGCGTCACGCCTCGTTTCCTGATCCTGCATAAATCCATTTCCCCCCCCCCGCCCTCCTCGCTTGTTCTCCTCGTCATAATAAATCTTTCAAAGCACTCTCCTTCCATTCCCCTCTTCTGAGTCCATAGAAAGGGGAGAAGGGGGCTATTTTGGCTCTAATGCGCAAGTGGCGTAGGCAGGCTACAGAGAGAGAGAGAGAGAGAGAGAGAGAGAGAGAGAGAGAGAGAGAGAGAGAGAGAGAATCCCAAGGTGATTCATCATCTTCTGAATGACAGAGTTTATAATAAAAGGGCCGATCGAATGTGTGGGTTGGACATGGGAGCAGTGTCGCTCCGTCAGACTTGTAGCCGGAGGGGGAGAGAGGTTGGCAAGCGAGCCGAGGTTGGGGTGGGGTGAGGCGGGGGGTAGTAGTAGTAGCCGTACGTCACCGTGCACACAGACTTACTGCAAAGCGAGAGAGAATGTATGCTCCAGCTCCCACGCCGATTCCCAGTACACTGTTCACCCTGCAGGGCAAAAGAATACATGGTCAGGGACGACAAATCAACACACTGGCATATTAGCATTCATAATAAATGACGGGGGGAGAGGGTGAGCGCTCACTTGAGCTGAGTCATCACAGAGGGTAGCATCTCGGCCAGTTCATCCATGGTGGGGTACTGGTATCTGGAGACGGAGAAGCACGCAGATGAGTCAAGACACACTCACGCTCACACTCACGCTCACGCTCACACTAACACTCACACTCACGCTCACACACAAGGACCAGCTGAAAGACCCACCCAGTGGGGAATGGCGGGGCCCCCTCCTGCTGCCCAGGAGCATCCACGTGGACCACAGCAAAGTGCTGCGTGATCTCCTGCATGTCCTCGTAGTTAAACAAGGTGTTGAAGCACGACTTGTCTGCACAACACAACCACACAACCACACACACACACACACACACACACACACACGAGTCAATGACTCATCCAAAAATTAAATAGCAAAGCAATGTTCATAAAAACCACACACAGAGCTGAAAAGGTAACAACGGCATGCCACGGCTCAATAGAAGGATAAAGGGGATAAAACTCTTCTTGGGCTTTGCGTGGCCACTTACGGTTGAGGCCGATGTCGTGGTAGGTGAGGATGACGGGCCGGTTGCCCTTGGGAACGCCCCTCATGGTCACGTGGAGTACGCCATGAGGAGTCTCAATGTCATGCTCCTGTTGGCAAATCAGAGACAAGAACACACAGGATATTGATAACCAGTTCTTATTGTGGTGCAACAAGACCTTTATCCAATGGCCGACAGCAAAGGCCTTCCATTAAAAACAGTTGTAATCTGAGGATCGGTCTGGTCCTGGACTTCAAAAATGGAGGGATAGGATCTGTGTGATGGTGCACAAACTTAATTAAAACAAAGAGCTTCCTGTCCTCAAAGGAAACAAAGAGAGAGACAGAGCGAGAGATAGATAGAGCGAGCGAGCGAGCGATAGAGAGAGAAAGAGAGAGAGAGAGAGAGAGAGAGAGAGAGAGAGAGAGAGAGACAAAGAGAGAGAGAGAGAGAGAGAGCGCTCTAAACAATCTGGAAGAGAGAGGCTCATTTTCTCCAAGGTCCTAACATGCAGCACTCCCATAAGTATGACTGCGCAAAAAATCCAAGAGTCATTGCCGCCTCTCAAAGCAGCCTGCGCAGGGGGAACTGCATTAAATTCAAAGCCCTGAAAAGCCTTTCACCCTCTCCACATTGCTCCCTCTCTCCTTCTCTCTGTTAATAAAGGAGCCACATCAAAGCCTCTGAAATCAGCCACAGCCAAAGCCACAGAAAAAGGCCATAAATTGGTTAAAAGATTTGAATCAATCCCAGATAATCAGTTGGAACCTAAAGTGCTAGCCCAGGACCCTGCCAGAAGATTCAGCCAAGTAGGGGAAATTAGGCCTATTCGATAACACAACATAAATTCTTAGCTTCCTATAACTGCATGCCAGCTCCATCTTGGAATAAAGGAATTTCTAGCGATGTAATGCACGGAGAGACGGGCATTGTCAGAGCCTGGCCGCGTCCCAAACTTTCCTTAGACCACTCCCTTCACCTCTAGGCTCGTGACACAAGCATCTGCTGACGTCACACACACACACACACACACACTGATGCATCCTACAAGGTCAGCATGCCTTGCTACTGTGTACCGGAGTGTGTATATATGTGTCTCGGAGAGACTGAGAGAGAGAGAGAGAGAGAGAGAGAGAGGGAGAGAGCGAGAGACAGAGAGACAGAGAGACAGAGAGACAGAGAGAGAGAGAGAGAGAGAGAGAGAGAGAGAGAGAGAGAGAGAGAGAGCGAGCCGTTTGGGGCACATAGTGGAGTGGGCCTTGTCTTAAGGCCCGCTGGTCATTAATAATAGAGAGAGAAAGCCTCTGTGGAGGAAAACGGAACACCGTTTGCACACGGTTCCCAGCAACAGCACACAGAACGCCGTTCTGGCTTGCTGCTGAAGGAATTTCTCTAAAAGATCTGTGTCACAATCTCCCAGGAGGGGCTGAAGGTTAATTCTCAAGGACAAAGCAGCAGTATTTCTGTCTCAGACTTGATTGGAACGGAGCTCAAGTACATAAATGGTTTAATCTATCCTGACTGATGGGATGTCTGCTCCACCGTTGTTCAAATAGCTCCAAGGGAATGAGCACCAGTAGTTGTTCAGGATTTCAACCGGAAACCGCATGAAAACACTTCAGCCACCGAATAAGGCCTTAAGGTCTCGAACGCTGCGGACTTTGAGGAAGAGTGAACGAAGGACAGATTGGAGGACAAACAATGGGAGGATTGCTACACCAGAACAGAGTAAACACACACGCCAAACACATTCGCACACAGGCAAATATTGATGACATTCGGAGCCAGGAAATGAGAGGACGGATAAGCAAGAGAGGATGGATAAGAGAATATGTGGAATACAGATGGAGAGAGTGGAGTGCAAGAGATGAGAGAAAACGAGGATGAAAGGAAGTAGAGCATGAAAGTGAGAGATGAGGGAAAAAAGAGGGTGAGGGGCCGAGAGGGAGAGAAGAGGAGTGCTGAAAAGAGGTGTAGGTCTAGCTTTCCTGCAGACCACACAACACAAAAGAAAGACAAGAAAGAAGGGAAAAAGGAAAGAAAGCTAGAAAGAAAAGAAAGGGCAGGTGAGGAAGGAGAGCACGGGAATAAGGGTGCAGGATTCAACTCTCATCATTCTGCGAGGCTTGTATTGATCTACGAGCCGAGCATACGCTCGGTTTCCCATCATGGTTCCCTTTTCACACACACACACACACACACAGCATAAGTCTTAGAAGCAAACACTTGGGGCGGGGCTGCTGGTTTGTAGGAAGAACCCAGGGAGAGAGAAACGGGAGAGAGAGCACTGCAACGGCTACAACTGTTACCCTTTTGCACAGTCAGACTCTCGCTGGCCTGCTCGGTGTGTGTGTGTGTGTGTGTGTGTGTGTGTGGGGGGGGGGGGGCGCAAAATTACTGCTTACTAAAGTACGCATACACACAGACACTAAACACATATACACAGTCCATGCAACCGAATGTTATAACCGACAATTAAACCCCTGGTAGGACTACACATACTCTTTGTCTCTAGCAGTGGTGAGTTCTTATTGTTGCCATGTTGTAGTGACATGAGAGATCTGTGCTAAATCAGTCATGCATGCACACACACTCACACAAAACCAAGTCCGTTAGCACCCTTTCCTATTATACAAAAACAGAGCAACATGAATGCACACGGCAACATGCATGCATACTGTAAGTCTAACGAATCTAGTTCTCGTCTTCAGAGACTTTTAAAACACATGCATCTTTTATACCATCACATTAGAATGCACTGCTGCACCAGGCTGTGCTGACCAACACACACACACACACACACACAGACACACACACACTTGTTATATTCACATATAGTTATATTCACATATAGCTGAATACAGATGCACACAGTGAAAAACATTTAACACGGCTAAGAACGCACGCACACATGCACCAAAATGATCGCGCGTCCACAAGGAAACGTCCACACTACCGCCCTGCCCAGAGAACAAACGGGCTCGGCGGCTGAGCCGTGTGACTGGAGGTGGCAGGCGTGCCGGGGGAGTCCTCCGGTCGCACTGTCTCAGCACCGGGCTCCGGGAGCGAGAGAGAGAGAGAGAGAGCGAGAGAAAACAAAACAACAATAGCTCCCGCGGAGCCGCGGCGCGGGGTGTGTCCGCCGTGACGCCACTCACCACTCCGTTCCCGTGGCAGGCGATCTGCTCCAGGTCCAGGACCGCGGACATGGTTCCCAACGCAGGAGAGGAGGCGTTTGGGAGTGCTGCTGGGGGAGCTTTCAAGAACCTCCACGCAGAGGGAGGGAGGGAGGGTAGGAGAGGGAGGGATGTGGCGCAGGGGGTAGAGAGAAAGAGAGAGAGAGAGAGAGGGAGATGAAAACGAGGGCTAGCAGCACTTCCACACAGAGAAGAAGAAGCGGGGCTTGGGGGCGGCCAGCTAGATGAGTAGAAAGAGGGAAGACAGGGAGAGAAAGACAGACACACAGAGGCAGAGGGAGGAGAGGATTCTGAATGGCACGTAGGGGGATGGATGACAGCGGGAGAAGGAGAAAGCGAGAGAGAGAGAGAGGGAGAGAAAAGGGGGGGATGAGACTGCAGTTAGCGCTTGGTAAGCACAGTGCGTCTGCACATCCAGCAGGGGCTGCTTCTAATTGGATTGCAGCGGGTCAGGTGGGCAAAGGAGGGCGGGCTTAGAGGAGAACAGAGGAGAGAGAAAATGGATGGGGGAGGGAGGAGGGGGTGCAGGCCGAGCCCAGGAGACAGGCAGAGAGTTGTGACATCACACAGAGGCTGATAAAGTGAGGAGAGGAGAGGAGAGCAGGAGGCTGACTTTGACCACTGAACCTGGCTGGCGTTCTGCATCAGCACTACGGCTGCCGATTCCCCTCGGATGCTCACTATTGGCTCGCCACGCGCGTTATCGTCTCGCTTTCAGGTCCGTATTTGTGAATAGATTTAAACACACTGGAGGGAAATTGTACACGGGCCACACTGGTGTCGTTTTTCTTGCAGATTGAAATTGGCACATTTACAATTCAAATTAAAAACATGTAAGCAGCACAACATTTTTAGACTGCCTAACATTTCGTCTTAATGACGTTTGAGGTAAACGTGCGCCCCCCCCCCCCCCCCGTTCCTATGATGCAGATTGTGTAGAGATTGTCCACTCGTTATTGCTTCCTATAGTTCTGCAGTGAGCAGCAACTGATGTTTGCTGGGTGGGGAGAATCATGGTGCTCAGCTGACACAAGGTTTTCTGCGCTGTGTGATGGACAGGGTAGCCTATCAAAGGTGTTGAATGGGTGGAGCTCTAGAATTAGAGAGATTCTATTGGTCCAACACCGACCTCCATCTGGTGCACCAAACAAACTAGGTTGTGTGAAGTAATTCAGATAATGTTTCTCCTTGAATGTCGCTACTAGCAGTCCTGTTGTTAGGTTGACAAGGCCAGCATACTGACATACATTAAGGGAGGCATTGTATGCAATGGCCTACATCAAAGAACTGGGTTTAACCGTAAATAGATTGCCCAAAGGACATCTCACACACATTGTTAGTGAACTCATCTGCTTTGGTAAGGCCTGGGCTGAGAGATAATGTGGCCTTTTCCATCAAGTCACCTCTTGATCAGTAGTACTTAGATTCATACTACCATACATTTAATATCCCTAAAATCCTAGCAGTCCTACGGATAAACAGAAAGAATCAGTACAAAAACGTACAAGGAAAATTAACATCCGCTTTTTTTGAAGGACGCTGATTAACTTCTCACGGTACTGTTTCAACTTCCGTCACAATTTCCAGGAAATTCATAATCAATTCAAACAGGGTTTGTAATCTCTGCATAAGTCACCAGAAAAAGACATTCTAACACAAAAAAGGTTGGCATGCTGCATAAAAGTGGCGTTATGGCGCCCTCTCCTGGGCTACGTAAGGCAGTGAAGGCATCAGCAGGGATGACTTGCAGTCCCAATAGTGACATAGAAAAGAGCCGGCCATTCGGTTCAGACCCGGAACTAAGAAAATGTATTTCCTGTATCAAGGTCAAATAAGCCTGAGTGGTAAGTTCACCTGAAGTGACGGTCCATTGATAGTAGTAATGGCCGCCTTTCAGGATACTCAAGGTCACCGCATAGAAACAGTAATATCTAAATAATAATATGAATAGTACTGCATATTTTGGGTATACAATTTAATGGTGCAATAAAGTAATACCCCGTCAATGTTATCAAAATAAACATGAAAACCAAAAATAAATAGTCAACATACTTATGTCTTCATTTCTCCAGATCTGCGCAACTGAACTGACTAAAACGACAGCAACACAAAGCAATACGCTGTGTTATAGCCAACACAACAGTCTTAAGAGGTCTTAACCTTCCTCTTTGAAACTAGTCGACACAGCAAAAACCCAAGATACACATTTGAAATGAAAAGAAAGATTATGACATCCTTCAAGCATACTGACATTGTCTGAAGCACACACTAGGTAATCGTACTAAACATGCGCACCGCTTTTCAACATCGCAGCGTCTCCGAAAGGGATCTTAGCCTGAACTCAGCTTTGTTGTCACAGAATAGGTACTTAAGAAGACCTCCAAACACCATCCGGCTTATCAGTTGGGTGTGGAGCAGAGCTTCTCAAGGGTGGGAGGGATGCTGACGCTGATCTTGTAGTCGCCCCCCCCCTCCACCCTGTGGCGTTCGATTCCACTCCACCCTATGCCTCCTCCCACTTCCTCTTCCTAACAACGAGCAGTGGGCTCATGACGACGCAGCAGTGACTGTGGAGTGCCTCTAGTGGGAGCACTGGTATCGCCAAGGACACCCCCGCTGGATATTAGACTGTCACACAGAAGGATGGACGAATGAGGAGGAGCGTGTGAGGGAGCGAGTAAATGGAATAAGCTAGATAAATCAACCCTGAAAACTACCTAGTGTGCCTGGGTGTGTCTGTCAATGTCTCTGCATCCACACGTAACTCAGGCCTCAGGCCTATCAGGCAGAGACAAGAGTGAGGAGAACAGGAAGTGATGTCAGCACAGCCGTGCGGTGAGCGTCGGGATGCGGAGGGCAGGGTGGGTGGGTGGGACACACACACACACACACACCACATGGAGGGAAACATGCCCCATCACGGCTCCACAGAGCATGCTTACTCCACAACCTGCAGCAGCTATATTTAGCCCAAGAAGGGATGCAGGGAGCAGCCGTCAATGCAGCAAGTCTCAGGCTCCACGATGTAAAGTTAACCCTTTCCAGGCAGTCTGGAGGAGAACCACTCCTCTTCGCGACACCGACAGACTATCCTCGCAGACCCCAGAGGCTCAGAATTGCAAGCCGCTACGTCCCCTACAGCTCCCTAGCTCATGTGCCATGAAATGAAACACTTGAGAGGGATTTGGACCAATGTTCCACTAAATGGAGGCCTGTGCCCACTGCCCACACTACCCACAGCGCTATTTTTAGATCACCCCTCCCTCAAAAAAATAAACTATTTTCGCACACGTGTTCTGTTCTTCACCACCCAGATTCTGCCTGCTTCTCACCCTGCTTCCACTACTCCCTGTCTCATTGGCCTCCGCTATGATAAAACGACGAGTCTCAAAATAATGATGAGGAGTAGCTAATCGATAGGAAGCGGTGAGCGGGTCCAGGAGAAAAGTGTTTCTGCGTGCTGGTGGCGTAGACGGGGAGGTAGGAACGCTCTGCGGGGACTTGGCGGTGTAATGGGTGTGACGGAGACCGGCTGTTATTGGCTTCGGTGCTGGCTCCTGGGGGCCGGGAGGGCAGCGCTGCTTAATGGGCTACGACGAGCGGCGTGATCCCAGCTCCACGGCAGGGCTATTAAGACGCAGACCGTAAACAGAACACAGCCCGAGCTGGCCCGAAACACTGTGTTACACAGTCTAAGCTACGGAAAAACACATGCCAGTAAAATGTTTCACCAGCATACATATAAACGTAAGAGGCAGAATCGAAGCACTGTTCTGGGCGCGCGTCGAATAGACGACCAACAATCAACAAAACATTTGGTTGGTATAAACCAAAAACAAACGGCAGGAGAAAAAGGTTACAAGATTCAAATAACTGTGTAGTCCAGGATATTATACTTCTGGTCATGGAAACAATGGCAGTACGTGTTGGTCCAACGATACGTGGCATGCCTAGTCTGCTCTTAATGCTTTATAAAAAGCCCAGGAGCGGAGGTACACCCAGGAGACTTGTCAGGGCTTAGGCCCACAGGCAGGGTGATCCTCCAGTCACCGCTAATGCTCTCACAAGACAAACAAACAAGTTACACAAACCAGATCAGTTTCAAAATGCTTTTTACGTTTCAATCCATTCTTTACAAAGTCAGACAGACACAACATGGTTATATGGATTCTCTTCTCTTTCTGGTGCCAACAATGACCATTCACTCATACTCATTATAACACAAAGGATATACTGTATACACACAAGCAGAGGCGTCATGCCCATTCACACTGAAGACACATGGACACATGCCCCTTCAATTGTTTGAGACAATGGTTTGAAATCAGATCCATAGTATCACGTATATACGCTAAAGTGGCATATAGTAAACGGAGTTGTGAAACCATGCCCCCTCAAAAAAAACTGGGTGCATGATGTCTGCACACAAGCACAGCTCAACTCTGCTCTAATTGCAAGCCATTTTGTACAGTATTTATGTGCCTTCCAATGAACTTACACGGCTCCTTAGTCAGCCATTACAAAATTAGATCGTAACAATACATAAGCTGTACATGGACACACTCACCTGACAGTCAAAGTCCTGGAAATTGCGTGAATTCTGAAATAAAGAACAGAAAGAATATTATATTATGAGAAGAACAGAGAGAATATTAGATTATGAGCTAAAGAGTTTTATTTTCTAGTCTTATTCACTACAGATGCTAAAAGAAATGCGACTATGGTCACTATGGCTGTGCACTTACGGACTATTTACCACAATGTGCAGGCTATTCTCAAATCCATAGCAGATGAAGATACAGGGACAAAAAGGTTGGCTATCAGGAAGTGACCTTTTCTCCCACCACCTTCCGTAATGCCTTGTTAATGAAGTGGCCACTAGGTGGAGTGACAGGTCAGCTCTACTCTCATGCATTCAGATGAGATCATGCTGCTCCCACCTGGCTATATCTGAGGACACCTGCTTCATCAGTAAGACAGCCAGCTAACCAGCCAGTCATCCAAGCTGCCTATCAAGCGCTTAGGAGACACGGATCCGTCCCAGCTCAGGCATTCACACCGTATCACCTGCCTGACGCCTTAGGCAGAACAGCCCCGCAAGTGTCTGCGACATGGGAGGACCCGAGCACCAAACTGCTGAGTAAATGGGGGTCATTCTACCTGCAGAGAAGATGCTCCGGGGACGGAGCAGGCTCTTGAGAGGCGCCAGAGAAAAAGCTTTGATCTCACAGAGCCCCCCAAACCCGCCCTCCACATCTACACCTCCCTCCATCCTCTTTTCCTCTCTCGCATTTTCCTACCCTCTCTATGGAAAGAAAAATCTTCAAGCAGGCAAGCGTATGCAGGCTTCTCCTTTGATCTCTCACTCTTCTTCCTCTTACTGCTTTTCATACTCTCTCTCTCCCTCCCTATCTCCCTCCCTCCCTCTCTCTCTCTCTCCCCCCTTCCTTCCTCTTTGTATGACTCCATCCCCAGCCCTTGCTTTTCATATTGACTCCCTTCTGCTTTCTTCCCTTTTCTCTCAAGTGTGTAGCAGATATTATGAATAATTCACTTTGATGAGCTATGCACTGGCTTGCGCATTCCTGTGCATTACCATGTTTACCCGCCTGCACCCCTCAAGAGTGCACATTCAGTTCAAAGTGCACTGACGCGCACGTGTCTTTGTGCCCTCTGGTCTAGACCGCCCCCTGTAGGTCGCTCGTCCTCCGATCTCCTCACCTTGTTGTTCAGCAGGGGCTTGATCTCGGTCAGCTGCACGTCCTGTAACTCGTCCATCTTCCTCACTCGGAACCACTCTGAGGAAGGAAGCAGAGAGAAACAAACAACATGAAGAGTCTGGAGTGTCAGCAGGGAGCAAAACGCACGAGTGACGTCCGGGGTACGCTCGCGGACGTACAGGGAACGGGATGTGCTCGTCACGTACTGTTTTCACTCTCTCTCTGTCTCTCCCTCTCAAACACTCACAGTGCAGCGCACCCATCTACTGAGGAACCCACAGCGGCTGGACAACGTGTTTACATTCCTGTCAGCTGCAGGGAGTCTTGCTCATAAAGGGAGCAGGTAATACCCACCCACCACACTGATTGATCTATTAGTGCGGGATGATGAGGAAGGCAGTCGTTTCCCTGGGGGATCTCAATTGAATTTCCATTGTATCTGTTTCAAGGGCGCTTTATGGGCATGGAATTAAAGAATCGAGATTTTTCATCTAAACAGTGACTTGTCACAGAAACAATTCATCACAGAAGATGACCCTTGAATGTACACAGAACTCTCTGTCTCGCACAGTGGTAAAACATGATGTCTAACACACTAACTCACGCCCTCACTCCCCCCTGCCCCCTCTCTTCCACTGTATATCCCTGGCTTTCTCTCTCTCTCTCTCGGCTCTGTTCAGTCACTCTATTTTCCACTCAGGCTCCAGCTGCTGTGACCTGCATGTGATGAGGCACAGGGACCCAGTTGGGGGGTTGAAGGGCATTCTCTCCATCCATTCCCGCGTAAAAGGTCACCTCTGTCATATGCACACCCAGACACCTACGAATTCACATGCGCACACGCGCGCACGCGCGCACGCACGCACACATGCACACACACACACGCCAGTTAGCCACCCCTGTGTGTTTCTCTCAAATATTCCTTCACACAGACACCCGTATAACGGTACCAGCAGGTCAGGGAGCGAGGAATGCGAAAGCCCACCTCGTTTGTTTGCCACCTGGTCCGTTCATCCCTGTAAATAATGACGGGGCGGTGACGCGGATGTGCCACCCTGCCTGCCCCTTTCTCCTTCAGCCTACCACATGTCGGCTCAAGGTGAGGACAGGAAGCGGTGTTGTGTTACCTCGCTGCCTAGGAGACAGGCTCACTTTACACACAACAGCAGATGGTATCTAAACTGAGATTCATGTAGAAGAATGCTTACAACAGGTAAAAAGGTGGGCAACAGAAACAGTGATTAGCATATCCCTAGTGGAAATTATGATTCAAATGTGTGTATTATGTGTATTTTACATAAACACAGAAAACGTACCAAAACACAGGATTTCAATGTAAAATATCACTGAGAAGACTGGTAGCCAATAGGAGTTCACTGACACAATCACTTCCTGTGTCTCAGCCCGCCTCTCTAATGACCTTGAGGGCTGGTATCAGATAACCTTCAAGGCTGGGTTAGCATTGTCTTCGGGCAGCTCAACCAACCGAATGCAGGCCCCAGTGATGACATCACACCAGTTGAAGTCAGCAAGATTCCATGTGGCTGTTTGTGTCTAGTAGACATGTTAGTGAGTCACTGAGGCATGGGCAGGCTCTAGTTAAAGATTAAAAGGCACTACAAGAGATCCATGTCTACTTGGTAGCTGACTTTCACGGAAAAGGCGACGACAACAACACAAAACAGCATGGAAGAACGAAATAAACAACACAATCCTCATATTACTTGAAACAGCAACACACAAAAAGTATGTATTTCAAACATCGGAAGCACTTAAGTGTGGGATTTAACTGAAAGTGGCCCCTGCAAATCCCACTGACAAATCCGGCTCAAGGGGAACTAAATAATATTTAGACAAGCAGCGAGTAATTAAGAAAAACAAATATTCTGCGTGCTTGAGCAGATTGAGTATATCGGCCGGATCAATCCAACACTTCCTTAGGCTGCCACAGAAAGAGTAATGGCAGCAACGGCCTATACTGTGACCGTGGCCAGCTAATCGGCTAACACAGCTCCCATGGAGAGGGGGTCAGGCTAGGCTTAAACCCCAAATACAGAGTGACAGGCTTGATTTTGCACCTAAACGCCACTGACCCACTCCAGGTTACCCGGACAACCAGACCTCTCCCCAGGGGGAATCACTTTGGTTTCGGCAGTGGACTGTGACATGTCCTCTTCGGAGGCCCTCTCACACGTCTTCTCCCTCAGCACCAAAACCTGGTCTCCGGTAATTTGAGACAACACAGACACATCATCTCCCTCTCTAACTGCCTTCCTTCTGTACAGTACCGCCGCGCACAAGCAGCTGTTGCCATAGAGACAACGCTGGCGGTGTTTATTCGAAGCGAGGCGGGCCTCCAGGGACAGCTGTGCGCCGGAAAAGACATGGAGAGCAGATCGAGGCAGGAATAGGAGGAACCCATTATTGGAGAGGAAAAGAGAGGCTGAAACGTCTGCTTTCCACTGCCCCCTGTGGTCTCAGCAGGTCCAAGTGCAAGGCTACGCAGGGGGCTGGTCGGTCTGGTTTGGATACTGAGAGGGCAGTCTGGCTTTGACAGTGAAAACAGTAGTGGTGGCCGTGTTGAATTCCTCTTGATGTAGCTAGCAGTGCCTGGACTGTGCTATTAACATGGTTGACAATGGGGGGTTGGGTGGATAGCTTGAAACAGCTGACACTATGTAACAAGTCAATCTGGCCTAGTTATCAGGGGGAGCAATTTGCAGAATGTGTATTAATCTGCTGAACTGTGTTTGTGGAAAATATAGCACAAGCAAGACAGGCACACGATCACACACTAGACAGCCCCACACGCAGTGCACGGCCCACCCTGGCACAGATGCTTGGGACTGGCCTGTGGGCGTAAACAGCAGTGGAGATCAGGCTCATCATGTCAGCGCGAATCCACATGAGCCCTAGATAGCTCGGCTAGCAAAAAGGTCAGGTTTTTCAAAACCAACTATCCTCAAGTGAACACGAAGTTCACTATATTGAATTATACTACATAGTGAATCAAAATATCCATCTCTTAAATAGGTGAAACAACATGAGCATTTCCCATTTAGACAAAAGGTAATAGCCTATAGCTGTCTGCTACTGAAGTAAAGAAAGACTTCTCTACAGACGAACACAGAAAGACAAAAGAGTGTCCTGTAGCCACCTGGACAGCATCTAGCGCTGGATGATTGATGAAGACGTCGCTTCTTTCCTTGCAGCCCTCCCCCTCCCCCTCCCTCTGCTCTGGCTCTCACTCCGTCAATCCTTCTACATCTCACCTTGGGAGAGCCAGTCTGGGAGGCAGCGTGATGGAGAAGGGTCGCCTGGTAGAACGGCTTGGACTCTCTCCAAGTAAGTCCCCCAAGACGAACTCACGTCAACCGTGGCCAGCTCCTCCTCCTCATCCTCAGCGTCACTGTGACCTTCCATTGACCTTGCTTTCAGACCACATGGACGTCGGCCATTGAAAGCCATGCCGAACGTCATCGCGGCAACCCTCCCCCAAGTCACTGTGTTACCATGGGTGATAAGAGATAAATAACGGCCAGTCACAATGTTGATATGCCTTTCTTCACGTCGCCATGGCAGCCCTCAATTAGCCTCCCTGGCGAGGTCACCTGAACTGACCCATTCCGGGATCTGACCTCATCAGCATCATCAGTATACTGGAGCAGACGCTATTTCTGCCAGCAGGGTCGATAGCTAAAAGAAAGCTAGTCTGGTTGGACGCTATGCAGAGGCCTGCTTTCAGTCAGCGCCTTTGGAAACACTTCCAAGTCCCAATTACAGAACAGCAAGCGGTCTGCTTGTCTGAGGCGCTTTGCCTGAGTGAGCAATGAAAACAACAAAACCCAAATGGGCCACACCAAATTCCAGAGATTCTTTTCCCTGCCTCCCATTGACGCTTTCTTTTGTTGCCACCTCTGCTCTTCTTCACAAGTCTTCCTCGGTGAGCCGCTTTAAACCCCGGGGCCGTTGTCCAGGGAAACCCCTCGCCCCCAGGAAAGAGACATGCCTGTAGCCTGTTCTTAACGTCAACACGTCACTCACTACAAACTTCCCTGTGCCTTGGTGTCCCCTGCTTCCCTTAAACAATCCCACCATTTACAACGCCTAAGTGAGAAGCGTCATCGGTGTTGTAGGCTGTAGGCTCTAATCCCCTGTTGAGTTGAACTATTTTGAGAGACCGTGATGGGGGCTCAGTTCCAGATGATTCCTCTAACCCCAATCCGTTCCGTAAGAGAATCATACAAAGAAAAAAGCTCTTCGTTTCACAGATATCCCTCCCTTCCTGATGTCAGGCCATTAACAGGACGGGCAAATAGCAGCGTTGTGTTCTGGTCCCACTCAGAAGGCTCAGGGCCCGGGATGGTGTCAGGGCTGGACGAGAGGACAGGGTGGATCAGATGGGACAGCCCGGAGAGCCTGGACGGGTTCTGTCTCGGCTGGGATCCCTTTCTTTTCGTTTCGCAGGCGGTTAACGCTGGAAGAGGGCTCCCTACACACCCAAGCAGTTCCCTTAATTACAGTCTAGTCCTAATCAGAACACAGTGTTCTCCTGGGAATGCTCGCACGCCAGAGCTCCTGATACCGCCACGCAATCGCTGCTCTCTTCTAGTCACCTCTCTCCCTTCCCTTCTCTCTCTCTCTCTCTCTCACACACACACACACACACACAGGGGAAGGACAGAATCATGATAGTCTAAGACACACTCAAACACAGCAGTACCCCTACAGAATACACTCACTCACATGTTGGACTAATTTAATAGAAGGTCGCTTGTAGCGTACAGAGAGCCAAAGCCACACCCACAGCGACCTGTGACACACAGAATCGATCATATCAATATTCTAAGAGAGTTCTTCAGAAAAGCAGCGGTTCTACCGTTAGTCTTGATGCTATTTTAGGAACAGGCTACATGCTAATAAACAATCAGCTCCTTCAATCGTTGAACGATACAGCCCTTGCTTGTCTGTCCCAGGTCTAATCAACTCATATAATAATCAACCTCTTAATCGCTGTGCATTTTCACAAGTGGACTCTCTCACGTACACTTCACAATAAAAAAAAAAAAAAATCATAATCCAAGCTATTATGTTTGGTACACTGGATGAATATTAAGTATACACACACACACACACACACACACACACACACACACACACACTCTTCACTGAACATCTAGTGCTTGAGAAAGGGGCGGAGACATATGACCTTGTTGTGTGTCTTTCTCATATTAATTCTGAGTATCTGGGTCTCTTTCCCCCTCTCTTGCTTCAGAGAATATGCCAAGCATCTGTTTTCTGAACTGTCCAGAAATATGGCCCCTGGGGGGGGGGGGGGGGGGGGGGGGGGGGGGGG
>JAVQIZ010006669.1:0-16714 GCA_036023535.2 Galaxias brevipinnis
ATATATATATATATATATATATATATATATATATATATATATGTATATATATATACATATATATATGACAGATGATTCACACAAAATATGTGACCATAACGATTTATAAATAATGTATATTATGTACTTTGGCAAGAATTGCATAACCCTGATGTTTTTATGATCTATCACCACTATTTAATATAATATTTGGGCAATAAATGTTTTGGTGTCTTATTTACAATTTAGAACCCAAGTCCTTTGTATCAGTATCTGGCCAACCTTTCTCGCATGGTTGACTTTCTGCTTTCGTTTGAGGATACAATTTGTCCATGTTCAGATTCCATACTATTTATGCTAGGCTACGTCATAAGTAAATACAGGATAGTATTAGTGAATACAATTACAAGTCAACATGGCTTTTACATTATATTCGCTTATTCAAGCAGCGATTTTATGTGTAAATGCTGTCTCTGTATTGCACGAGGAAAGATTTCTCAGCAAAAGTATGTGACTTTCTGTTATTTCTAGACATATGTCCGCTTTATTGGTGCCAGTAATGAGCTGCTAGCTAACACTTCTACTAGAAGAAAGCTAGCTAGTACGAGCAAGGGTGTCGAAAGGAACTAGATGAATTAACTACTTGGAATAAACTAGTAGCTGTTTATTCTCGTGCTCAGACTAGTCGTTCATTCTAAATTAAGTATACTGACCGTAAAACGTTAGCCATACCACACAGCCACATAGCTTGAAATAATGAATTGTATTCTAACCTGCTATGTAATTACTCAAGTGATCTGACTTATTTTCTGGTAAGTTGGCTGGGGTGTGGACCAAAGTGTTGGAGGATTTGGCGATGAACCGGGCATCAAAGTGCAACTCATGAATCTCATCCGCTCTGTGAGGACAGTGATGAGAGGTAATGCTCTTAAATTTGGAAATACAAATTGCGTTACTGGTTCTTGTCTTGGTATTGGCACAAAGCACTTCCTGTTTAAAAACATCTGCATACTTTTTCACGTACTGCTTTGTATTGATGACTTTCTTGTTTGTTTCAGTGCCCTTGATAGCAGTGAATACCGTTTGCATTATACTGCTGCTTCTGTTCGGTTGACGAAACCAAAAAGGCTTGATGAAACAACAGAGGTGTTACTTCTGGAATCAATCTGCAGCTTTTTTTGGATGCAATATTGCATAAACAAGGACTTACATATTTAGATATAGACTATTCCTGGTTATAATATTACATTTGAGGTTGTCCTAGTCACACCCTTGATTCTCGAACCTATCATAAAGAGTTTCTTGAAAAAAAAGAAGTTTTTAAACGCTTTCAACTAAAGATGAACCGCAAATTAGTAAAAATAAGTGCCTGTGACTGGGAATCCAAGAAAACACGTACTATATAATTTCAGGGTCATGTGAATGCTGAAATAAGTTAAAATAAAAAGTTAATTTATTAGTCTTCAATTAACTTTATTAAAAATTTTACAAAATTTGACAAATTCTGAAGACAATTATGTTTTACTGTGCAACATAGCTTGAAAATAAAAAGAGTATTTTGAAACGAGTGACGTTCTTTGAATCGTTTTTAAATTTGTCCCGTACTGCCTCCCGTTACGTATGACTTTTTCTTCGTCAAAGAAGCAAGCATGCAAAGTTGAGCGTCATATCAGGTTTTCTGCAAAAACTAAATGCGGACAGGTTTTGGTTTTGTGATTATTTTTCCTTTGATTAGACAAGCTATTGTTTCAATGCTCAACCAATTTTAGTTGCATGAGACAAGAATGAGAAATGCCCAACGTTACGTAATTGCTTCGTTGCCTCTATGCTGCGTTTATTTCTTTTATACACACATTTATGGCTCCTATAAACTTCTTCAGTCTAAAGTGTTTGATTACAACCAGGGACTTCCGAGTTTTAGCTTTCTTTTATTCAAATATTTTTTTAAAGCTTTCTGTGGAAAGCCTGCCTATTCTGATGTCACAGTGAGAAAGGAAGTTACCTTTAGTGTGCTCAACTGCAGGTAATGAGTAGCTATTCGTTCACGTAAGCCTAGACCTAAACAGACCGCTTGTTTATAAATTACTTGAATTGTTATTTACAGTACTCGTACAGCTTGTCTTCTGTGGAATATCACCAATGTTTGATCCGACAAAGTGTGGCAAAACATTGATTTTAACAACCTCTGAACTCAGGCTGGAATCTCTTCACTTGAGAAGGTTCTGTAGTGCTGCAAGGTATGGTTGGGATTACCCAGACAGTGAATACAGGGATATCCCACTGTGTTACCCTGAAGTCCTCTGTTTGAAGCTGATGCTCATGATTCTAACTGCCGACAACTTCCAGTTAAGTCCTATGGGTAAGGCATCATTGTAGGAGTTTGTGCTCTTCCTTATTATGCCACACACAGAAAATATGAATTGTGGATTACTTTTTGAAAAGTGTATTTAGATGGTACTACCCAGTGTCTTGTGGCTGGCTAGTGTTGACCCTGCTTTAAAATTATATTCCCCTATTGAATACCCAAAGGTCTCACCCGCGTTCGCCAGAGGTTGAACACACAGCAGCCCATAGATGAGCTGAAAAAGGGGCCATTCATCTTGCAGGCTCAGGTGCTAGTGTATAGGAATGTTGCAGTTGGTGTGGAGGTGGACATATTGCTTAGTGCTACATCCCGGGCCAACCAGCTGGTATGGGAGAGCGTCTTGACTATGCTCTCCAGAAACAATGATCACAAAGCAGCTCGACCAAGCCTATCAGTGGCTTGTGACGGTAATTCGGTTTTGATGTTGTGGTTTTATGTTTTATTTTAATGGCAATATCAATCCATAGATGATTGTGCTTTGTATTTAAAATCTCTAGCTGATGGCTCGCTGACGACAGATAATGTGAGGAATGTAGAGATGAGCGTTCCCTGGAGCACAGGGCTGCAGAGTGTATGGGCTTTCTCCGACTATAGCCCTCATCGCCTTCTCCTGTCTCTACCATTTAAAACCCTTGGGTTTCGATACTCCACTTCCCCCGGTCTGTGGATGTTGTCTGTTTGCTTGGCTGAAATAGAGAAGCACAGAGGTATGGCAATTAGGCACCTTATTTTTTTAATTGTGTGAAGTATCATGGCATACTGCTATAAATTGGTTAGTATCAAAGTTCAATCCTCATTTTGTATTTGTATTTTTGTCATGTTCATTCCATCTTCTTTGGGGCCCATGGAACTATTTTCTCACTCTGTTTTGTGCTCCTTAGGGGTTGAGGCTACCAGAGCCCCCATCTCTATCACTGCTCAGTTCAAGGACCCACTAGCTCTACCAGGAAGATTAGTCATCAGATTCTGGGATACTACACCAAAGGATGGCCAATCATCCCCCACCAGCATCAGCTTCAAAATTATACAGCATGGAACCAAAATAACACACTCAACAGGACTAATTTGTAGGAATTAGAGAGAAAAGAAACTACTACACATACAAAAAATTTTAACTAGTGCATTAATTGTGCTTAATGTCTGTTGGTGCCCAAACATGGGGTCATTGATTGTGTAAAATGAGTATTAATCAATGTATTAACCACAAAAATCTTCCATGATTTACCTGATCTTAAACTTTATTTTTGTGACCACATCAAACGTATTTTGTCTTTATTTATTGTGTTTAACATTGGCTCTGGCGTTTGTGAAGTGTATTCTGTGGATTCAATAGACATCTTCATGTGACACCAGAGCACTATCCCTGGCTTTAGCTAATGCAGGCATGGTCCCAGCAGAGAATGAGGCCCTTTAAATATTTGATCTCTTTGATATTCATGTTTTGTAGCTTCATGTATGTGGAAGTCTTTTCTCATGTATTATTCATCAGGATATATTTGGTTACAGGGAATCAAGAAAATGGGGGTTTCAGGTCTATACTGCAGTCGAATTACCTTTTTCCGTTGAAAAGAGTGTGTTCCCTGGCATGTATTGTTTGGTATGGAAGTAGGGCAGGGTAAGTAGTTGGTAGCCTACGGGATCCCCTACTGTTCCCTAAAATGTGTTGTTATGAAAACCACCATGTTTAAAGGTCATTGTAGGCTTCTCCAGTCTTTTCAGTTCTGATTAATAATTTTTGAATACTACTAAATACATAGACTATAATAGAGCATGATTGTTGTGTTTGATGTTGTGAATGTATTGGTTTAATTTCATTTTACAGACCCAGAGTCCCTCTCTGACATTAACAGTAGCCATTTGAGTCCTAATATGGATGTCCCCATCCACGTCATGCTGTAATGATGATGATTACATTAGCGGTAACTGGCTGTGGGGTGTAAGTGTAATCAGTGAAGCATCCCATGACTGTCCCGTCACAGAGAAAGCATGGAATGAGAATGTAAAGGGTGGGGAGGTGGGTTGACAGGTTGTTCTACTGCTTAAGAAATCCTCTGTAGACATCCACATTTTGGTACACTGAGCAGAGGCGCATGGTCTTCATCTCCTTGCTGTAAGTGGATCAAAGCCTTTGCCATGTGACTTGCATCCCTGTGACTCCTGCTATTTGAAGAAACAGCCGCATGACTAAAGGTGCCGCAACTTATGGTAAATATATTTTTACTACTTGGAATGTCCCTGCTGATTGAATCATTGTATTACTGTCAGGTTTGTGTCCTTACCATAAAACCTGAGCTAGTGGGCTTAGAAGTAGCAGTGCAGATGTATTGTTTTCTTTTTCTTTCTATATTTATACGATGTGTTGCTGTTATGTGTTTAAAGCTTTTGAGTCTAGCAGCTGTATTGCACCACTAGCAGGGGTTTAAAAGGTTCTTATTACTAATTGTACTCATAATGTGTGGTTTCAAATGGTTGTTTAAAAACAAGTGTACAATACTTTATTCAGCCATGACAGCAAACTGGATAGGAGATTTGAACACAAACATAAAAAAAAAGGTATGTAAGGTATGTGTGTTATTGCACTGTGATTTTATTATAATCTTTCTCTTTTTTTACCTCTTGTAATTAGTAAATTTGTAATTCCTCTCTGCTACATTGATAATGAGCTATATCTATTCAGTTCAGTGATAATCTTTATTTACAAAAGCAGGTACCAGGCAAGCTCTAATCACAGCTAAGAAACAAACATTGACTTTGTTTTTTCTATTGTCCTTTAGACACCCTAAGCTTGTGTGGATCATGTTGCTTGTAGGTCTTTTTTTTGTCATTATTAATTTATAGAGTCCCCATTCTGTCATGCATAAGACTCAGTGAAGTGTAACAAGGCCAATCTGTTAGGATATGGTCTGCATTTCAGTTAGGGTGTCTGGCTTGGCAGCTGTGGAGACAAGAGCCATGTCACTAAAAGCCTCTGCTCTGTTCTGCTGCCATTTCAGCAATTTACGAAGGACATTTTTATGGACCTTTCCAGTATTATAATCCAAGACAATTTATTTTTGATTGGGCAAACTGAAAAGTAATGTAACATTCAGTATCATACTTAACTTTCTGTGACCACTGCCTGTCAGGTGGAACTTCCCCTACTGATCCCAATCTGGATCTACAAAATATTTCAGTGACAGAACATTTCACATCTTGTAATGTGAAGAATTACCTTAGATTAAGGACCCTGTTAAAAGGAATGTGTTAAAGGAGAATGGTTCTGCAAATGGGTTTGTTCATGTGTGTGCATTAAAGTAGCAACTGCCCTCCGGTCCTAGTACGACTGCTTTAAAAGAAGACCACCAGTCTCTTCTCTTGAAAGGGTTTTGATCCTATGGGAAATCCAAGTTATTTTTGCCGCTTTCAAAGTACCCACTTCATTTTATCTTACAATGCCTGTACTAAACGCCTGCATGCTATCTCTGAACGACTACACAAAAGTATGTTGCCACGGAACGGCTAATGGGACAGTTGTAGAACTTTGAAGTACTTAGTGGTCTGAATGTGTCTGCTCTATGTATACAATTTATAAATAGATTTGAACCATTCACATTTTCCATTCAGGTATTCCCAGAAGCTCTCAGCATGGTGACTGAAGACAAGCATTGCAACACCAAGTTCACAGGTACAACCCAGATAATAAAGCCAATCCAATCTCTAGGAGGTGGATTGACTTCTAGTTTGTTATAGTGAAGAGCCAGTTGTAAATGTATGTGAATTTCTGTCTTTGTCGTCAGTTAAGCAAAGCTCCACAAAGTGCATGAAGAAGCAATGTAAAGCTGAGAGCAACTTCCAACCAATCTCCTCTCCGACGGAAGGAGGGGGTCTGAGGGTCTACGATGACTGTCAGAGGGTGGCTTACCAGGTGTACCCTGGTGATGGCCATAGCCTGGATAACGGTAAAGGAAACATTGCTTTCCCTTCCAATAAATGCACCAACGACAGGGGACAAAAAGACAACATAAAGGACCAAAAGAACCAGAGGGACTTTGTGTCCATATCCGATAGCATCAGCCAGGCTTTCTCGGGGCCCGAGGATGACTCGACGGACCCCCATGAGACGCTCACCGAAACATCCACTTTGACCTTTGTGGACGCGCACATCATTGATGAGTCTGTGGAACAGCTACACCTGTGCGTAACGGTTCCATGCAAGGAATTTGTGCTTATAGATGATGATGATGATGGGGACATGTCCCTCAGAGAGAAGACTGTGACAGACATGTCCATCATGGATGGTAATGCTGCTGATTTGGTGTGTGGGAGACTGTTGTCCATCTCTAGTGGATCTTTGTCGGAGTGTAAGGAAGAGAGTCCTGCCCTGGAGGCTCCTCCCCCTGCAGAGATGGAGAGCACACACCAAAGGCGCCCCTGCTGTTCCTGCACCATCCTTTGACCCCTTCTCCTTTGTCAACATTAGCAGACATTTTCATTCAATTTGTGGAATTTCAGTTAGATTGTGATGTGGTAGACATCCCATTCCAGTTACTGGAAAATCAGCACTTTTGCTCACAATTGGATGGCCCAAGTGATAGACCTGCCATGTTCAAGTTTGAGTGTAGCATATATAAAAGCATTATCTGCTCACCACATTAGATGTTTTGCAATATCGAAGCTCAATTCATGAGCTTGTAGTAATCGTGTCACTTTTGTATTATTGTTATTATGTACAAAAACGTACAATCGAATTACCTATATTCAAGGTGAGAAAGAAGTTTCAGAGAAATAAATCATTAAATTTTTCATTGTGTAATTATTGAAACAAACTTAAGCTTTAAACGCTCCTCCTGCGACAGCTTACTCATCTGAACAAGCAACTGAATAATGTTTTATTTTCTTACTCCACTGTTTTGATACTCTTTTGATATTTGCATGTTCGTGAATGAAGCACTCTGATCTGTATGACACTATGAATACTTTACACATGCTCTTGAATGATCTAGTGTTAAAGCAGCAGTGGGTAGTTTCTTATTAGAGGTGATTTTAGCTGCCTCTACAGTTTACTTGCTATAATTGTTTTCCCGAACCGTCGCAAAGAAGACTTGCAGAATGCTCATAGTCACTGCATATCACTTGCATGATCAAGGACTGTACTCCAAGTATGGGCATTTCTTGCTGATTTGTTGACACCCTTGTGCCATGAAGCAAATCGTCACGGTTTCGTGGGAAATTTCACCTGGAGGCAGACAACTTTTATAGTGAATATTGAGACTTCAAGAGGACTGATCTGAACGGCAATTTTTTAATTCTCTCATAGACATTACAATGTGCAAACTGTGGAAAGGTATTGATAATATGTTAATATAAAAAAAGTTGCCTATAGGGGCATTAATATCAAATTAAAACATTTCTTGAACAACTTTATGTTCTATGCACATTCCTTTTTTCTAACAGATGTATTTACATTGTGGTTTCATGTGGTGTCTATAGATAAACTATTTGTTTTTATGTAGCATATAGTCGAGGGTGGATTTTTTTTTGCGTTTGAGAGACAGGTCATGGACATCCTAATGTTAATCAACATGCTACAACAGATGTTAGGTAGGGGTATACTGGGGAATTGATAGGAGACCCCACTCAGGGAGCTGGTGGGCAGAGATAGCTGCTTAGTAGACTTATCTCCCCATACCACTCCAGGCCAACACGCCACCCTAGAACATTTTGGAAACACAATTTTATAATTTGTTAGACTGTCTCCCATGACATATGAAGTGTTCTGCTTATGGACACGGAGCCAAATTGACAAACTTTGTCTACTTTTGTTTTTATCATCAGGACTTGGAAAGCTTGCAGGATGATCTTAATTATGGGTTTCTTGAAAGGCTGGCAGATATCATCTAGGATGTTGATACATTTTACTGTCGAAGGTAAGAACCTGTCAACTCTTCTCTTATCAATAAACATCACATAAAATAAAATACTAGTTATAAAATTACTTCCATTTTGAGTTTGCGCTCTGTTTTTTTTTATTTGGATTGATTCAGAATCTTCTTCACAATTTTGTTCTGTGCCACATGTAATGTATGTTGACAAGACAACCAGCGAATTACACACAGGCAAGTTCTAAAAGGCCAAATATAACTCTTATCAGTTGTACAGCATTACTTTGGATCACCAGCTTGTGTGTCTGATGGCCTCAAACCATGGAGGATATCAACAACACATGTGAAGTATAACTGAAAGAGTCGTAAAGGCAGTAGATGACAGACACATCAAGAAACCACCACCACCATGACAACTATTAAAAGAAGCAAAAAAAGAACGCCGTCTGTATGATCTCAGCCAACACTTACATCCTTCTCTCAATCCTGGTTATCAAGTCCGCTCAGCAGTATTAAGGTCTACCGTGAAGTCGGAAATCCAAAACAAAAATGGGTATAAAAAGGATTGCACGTGTCTAAGAGACCAAGAGAGGGCCATCGACAACATGCATCAGAGGACAGTAATTGTGACTATGGTATTTCTGTTCAACACTATTTCAGGTGAGAAACCAAACTCTACTAATGTTATCTGCGGACATGGAACAAATATATGATGGTAAGTTTATTTAGATTTGTAAATCTCTCAGACATTCAGGTGTTGGGTCAGACTCTGGATGTGTGTGCCACGTGTCACCCTAATGCCACATGTGATGATAAGTCAGATGGCAGTGGGAAAGTCTGCAACTGCATGTACGGCTTTGTTGGAAACGGAAGGACGTTTTGCCAAGGTACCATCTTTAAATCTACACTTATTTATACATATAAGGATAATCAATAAAAAAAAGTAGCTTTAATGAACCCTGTAGCAAGCTCTGATTTGGGTGCTGTCTGTTAGAACTGCAGTAAATGCAGTAAATTGTATATTATATTTGATCCTCCAAGATAAAGATGAGTGTCAAATAGGAGCCATTAAGATTTGTGGGCCACATACCTCCTGCCACAACACTTACGGCAGCTACTACTGCACTTGCCTGGCTGGATACAGCCCGTCCAACAACCAGGCTAGCTTCATCCCAAACGACGGAACTCACTGTCAGGGTAAACCGTGACCATATGTTTAATTTATATTACATATCATGTTTTGGGTGTTCTTGTACGAAATGCTACCCGATGAACATGGATAATATCTTAGCCATTTGTGCTTGTGTGTATTCCACATTTTCCCCTCAACCGGAAATAAAAAGTCATGAAAGCACTCAAAAATACATTAAATAGTTTGTCATTAATAATGTTGGTGTAATTTCCTGTTGGCTGTAGACATTGATGAGTGCAGGATACAAGGGATCTGTGGAGAAGGGGGTCGGTGCAGTAACTCAGAGGGGGCTTTTGACTGCTACTGCCAGGTGGGATACCAGGTTCAAAGAGGAGTGGAACCCTTCCACCCACCCCACGACAAGGCACTCTGCAACGGTTAGCAACATACAAAACAACAGTCTACATTAATAAACACCCACAGTACAAAAGGTTAAGGCTTTTCGCCTATTCGTAGTTTTGGATTGTGGGCAGCCTCCTTCAGTGGAAGATGCATACCTGCTGTCAGCCACCGGGACCCAGTATGGAAGCGTAGCTTCATATGACTGTGAGGACGGCTTCCTCTGGAGGAGCGGAGATAACTCCTCTGTGTGTGGGCCTGAAGGAATATGGAATGGACAAAGTCTAGTGTGTGAAGGTAAATTCAATGGCATGTGACTTTACCTGGCTTCCTGTTTGGGACTCAGTTTGGTGTAGTAACTGAACATGGTAAAAGCGCTATGTTTTCTAGATTGCGTATTTTCTTCTACAAACTGTTTCATGTGCAATGTACCTGCTTTGACTTCTAGAGGTTGTCTGTGGGGAACCACTTGCTGTGCCTCATTCTAATATGGTGTGGGATAACAGCTCCAGAATGGGTTCTGTGGTGTATTATCAATGTCATGCTGGATATCAGAGCTTGAAAGGAAATGTCTCCGTTTGTACTGCAAATGGGCAGTGGGACAATGGCTCTGTGCTCTGCCAAGGTAACATAATATAATTATATTATATAAAACACTATTATTAATTACAATAACCCTAAAAGGATAGTGAATGTGGTAAATTGGTTTTGACTTAAAGCGATAGTTCACCTATTTACGATCTTCTCTTAGGTTTTTCATCAGATACCGATGTTGTATTTTAAACACTGTATTGTCATTTAGCATTTTGCAATCAAACAGCAGAATATCAAACGAGATGAGAAAATTACTCTCATCGGGGGTAATTCCTGAATTTTTTTTAACTACCGCGAAGGGGAGAGCGTTCGCTGGTACTAAGTTTGATTCGCGCAATCCATGGGCATTGTGGTGTACAATGAATTAACCATTTAGATGCCGGTGGTCGAAAAAATACATGAATTGCACTTACATTCACTTACAGTACCCAAACTTGTTCAATATACTTACATAATTTGGCCTAAACAACAACATACATTGTTTTTTTAGAATTGGTGAAGTATCCCTTTAATGATGGTCATTAAACCGTACATTCTGGAGTTCATATATTTTCAGACCTAAATCCGTCTAGAGATATTACTTAACTATTTTGTATCCGTTATTTGGTCATTTATAGAGCTCTTGTGTGGGCATCCTCCTTTACTGCCCTATACTGACCAAGTGTGGAATGGCAATAGCTCCCCTGGAAGTAAAGTTTTATATTTCTGTAAAAATGGATATTATAGTGAAGGAGGAAACAATATTTCTTTTTGCACACTAAATCAAAATTGGACCGAGCCAACATTGTCATGTCAAGGTAACACGCATTTCTAATTAAACTAACAAAGAACCTTTAACAAAGGTACCTTGGAATGTGCTTGAAGTAAATAATGTTTGCGCACATGTTCTTCTTCTCTCAGAAATACTGTGTGAGGACCCATTTGTATTGCCTCACACTGGCTATGTGTGGAATGGGAACATAAAACCTGGCACCACTGTGCTTTATCACTGTGAAGAGGGATTTTACAGTGAGGGAGGAAATAATGTTTCTGTTTGTACAGAGCAAGGCATATGGACAAAACCAACAGTAGCATGCAAAGGTTCTTTACTATATTGTCTTCTCAAATATAATGTTGCCATATCCTGAGCACGTACAGTACACACTTAATGTGAGATGTAAAGTATGTTCTCTTTAATTTAGAGGTAGGCTGTGGGCCACCTCCATCACTCCCTCACTCCTTCATGGTGTGGCAGGGTAGGAGCACAGTGGGCTCTGAGGTGTTTTATCATTGCAACTTTGGATATTATAATGATGGTACGGGCAATGCCTCTATTTGTACCACCAGTGGACACTGGAATGAGGCATCTTTGCTTTGTCAAGGTGATGCTTATAGAATTATATTTCATTTGTCCATTTTGAATGGCAATTCTTGCTTTATTAAAGTTATTTATCTGTTTTGTATTCTAGAAGTAGAGTGTGGTGAACCGGCTTTCATACACCACTCTAAAGTGATATGGAACAATACAGCGAGAATTGGTAGTGTAGTATTTTACCACTGTGTTGACGGGTATTACACCCTGAGTGGAAGAAGGCACACCATTTGTAAAGAGAACGGACTTTGGGAAGATCTTCAATTAAAATGTGAAGGTGCATTTATTTTTGTAGTGAAAATATGAAAATAATTTATATTCTTGTTTGGATGTTACATTGAATATAATATATAGATATATAAAATGTATGTAACCTTAACAAATTGATTTTTGTGAACAGAGATAAATTGTGGCCCTCCACCATCCCTTCCGTACACTAATAAACAGTGGGGTCATACAACTAGACTGGGGAGTGTGGTTGAATATGTATGTATGGATGGATTTTACCAAGAGAGTGGAAATAACTTGTCAACATGTTCTATATCAGGAAAATGGGGACATGTATCTATAAAATGCAAAGGTACAGTATTAGTCTTACCTTCTGTATCTATTCAGCCGTACAACTTTTTACAGATGTAAAATGATTGGTATGTAGATTGAGCAGTTTAAGGCTAATACAAAAGAAAAAGGATAATTACTGTTTTGAAGTTTCTGAATGTGGCTGGTGTCCCTTTGTAAGAAGTTACCACACTCTGAGGTGACTGCAGGTGCTGCAATGCAAAATTTGACACACATATTTGCAGTGCAAACATTACAGTTATGACGGATTATGTTTAAATTTTGTAATTTTGTTATTTATATTTGAATGGTTTTTTTCTCTATTGTGTTTCACTTCCTAGCCAAATGTGGTCCAACCCCAACTCTGGCTAACAGTGAAGTGGTATGGCATAACAACAGTGTGGTGCTCTATCGCTGCCTTGATGGATACCACAGCTGGAGGGGCATGGACATCTCTGTGTGTGACGTCACCGGAATCTGGCAGGTAGCCACTCTGACCTGCACAGGTAAATATTAAATATGGGAAAGTTTGGACATTAGTTTTTTATTTAGCCAAAACTGTGTCATTTATTTGTGCTACACTTTCATTTCTTAAAGAAAATTCCCATTGAGGTTGTGTTTTTTGAGTTTATTAGAAATCAAGCCAGCTATCACCGAATTGGTGGTTTTCAAGGAAACATGCCTGCGTTGGAAGGCAGAAAAGTACAAAGAGGACTCAGAAAACTACAGTGTAAGCTAAATTTGAGGCCTGAATCATCTTATATTACATGAACATTTTAGCCTTTGATTTGTTTTGGGTTAATGGCCATCTACAACAGGTGGTGTTTGTGGGATTACGAGATTTCCAGAGGACATTTTGTGATAAGAGACAAAAGTATTTGAGCTCCAAGGCTGACCAACTTGAACTCTGTCTTAATTTACTCCCTGTTACAAATTACACCATCACTGTTACTGCAGTTTCTGCAAAGTTCAGTACATGTGTAACAACCAATACCAGCTTAAAAGGTAAACCTTCAAACAATGATACATCATCAATTAACACATTTTAGAAAACGAATAAAGCATGTTTGGAAGAATTACACAGAAAATATAGCAAGTTGGGCAATTACCACACATTGATATAACCAAATACAGTCAGTACCTTTCTCAATCTAGTCCTTCAAGTGCCAGCAATCTCATACAGAGAAGTTGAGACTTCAGTGCCTACATTGACGCTCCACAGATTGAATAACACTCTGGACCCAATTAGGTATGTCACTTCCTGTTTTATTTACATCTTGTTTTATCACTTTACTCAACTTTATTACTGATATATGAATTGATGATTGATATGATTACTACATCGATAACAAAGATCAGCAGCAGCACCAATAGTATTAATTAATGATAATACAACAAGCTTTTGTCTTGTATTCAGTTTTTATCAGGTGTTTGTGTTGCCAGTAGAGGGGACTCTAGTTTTTGACTGTGCCTCTCACAAGAATCCAGACTTTGCCAGCCAGAGGAAGAGTCATGGACACTACATCGCCGCACAAATCCCTCTCGAAAATGTTGGTAGATGGATGAACTTTACTGTAGGGGATGGGCGTTTTTATGGAGAGTTTTACAATGCACCTTTAAGGAAGGGAAGGGACTACTACATCATATTAAGAGTGGTTGGGCACTGGAAAAAAGTAAGCACAGTTACAACATTACAGTGTAATTTCAGATGGGTCCAACCGTCTTATCATATGTTTGCACAACAATCATATACCATCAACTGATCTTCTATACTTTTTAGACTTTCAGACACTCTTGTGTTCTTTGGGCCAAAGTAATCGGTAAGGATTATCACTATCCAAGGTTATCATACAATGTTGGGGGATTAGAAATTTTCTGCTTTGTAGTTTATCATATATTTAATTCAAATTATTTTTTGTGCTGCAGGAATATCCTATATTATGAGAGTTTCATCCATTTCTGCTGCAGGCTCAATAGCATTGTTTTTCTTGGCCATGTTGGGGGGATATACATATACTTGGTAAGAGGCACTATATTGTACGGTTTCAGTTAGATTATTAACATAGTATTAGTCATTATATAAACTTATGTTTGTCTTGTGTCTTTTGTTAGGTTTTTAAAGAAAAGATGATGCTGAAGTTCTGTCATCATTCACTCTATGCACATTCAACGTTCCACCTGTTGGAACATGTTACATTGTACATGTCTGAAATGTCTACCTTCTCTTTTTTAATATTGTTATTTTTAAATAGAGTTATTATGGATTTTCCAAATAAAAAAACATTTTAACAAGTGAAATAATAAAGAGACCAGATACAATTACATGGTTGTACGCCTACATCCGTCCAATGTTCACTGCTTTTGACAGACAAAATTCCTCGTGTGGTGAACCACTCTACCCCTTTTCCGCCATCACGAACCTAGAGCCAGTTCCATGCCGGTTCTAGAGCCAGTTCACCATGGATTCTATTTGCGAGCCTTAG
The DNA here is from genome assembly GCA_036023535.2 of Galaxias brevipinnis. Taxonomy (NCBI): domain Eukaryota; kingdom Metazoa; phylum Chordata; class Actinopteri; order Galaxiiformes; family Galaxiidae; genus Galaxias; species Galaxias brevipinnis. The sequence continues at coordinate 14,723 of JAVQIZ010006669.1, forward strand.
ACGAACCGTTTGCTGTTCCACGGGCTAGAGGGACACGTCATTACGTCATTATATACGTCAGTATACATCTCTGCTTTCGCAGCAACGCAAGCCTCAACTACAATGCACCACCGCAATGGAGGACTAGCGGCGGTGTCAACTGAAATAGCTTTTTCAACTCTCAGTGCCTCTTCCCCGTTCTTTACTTATTTAAAGACGTGCCTGGCATGCTCCTTTTTCAAAGCAGCGCCCCATTGCACTTTTCCTTTTTGGCAGAGCACATTATGTCGCCTATCTGATGTGGAAAATAGTTGAATTTTTGCTAAAGTGCAGCGCTCATCAATGTCACTTCTTGTCAGCCAGCCAATGAAAATCGATTAAAGGCGGGACTAAAAGTGGAACTTGGTCCTAGACCAGCAAAGAGTTGGGGCCAGCTTGGAACCGAGAGCCAGCTCTAGCGGTAGAAAAGCAAAGAACAGGTTCAAGATTTGGCTCTTGCTCCGAACCAGCCCTGGAACTTCCTTAGTGGGAAAGGGGTGGAGGACTGAGTGATGTGGCTTTTTGTATGGGACAATGGGATTTGTATGTACTGTGTGTTGAATTTAACACATATTAAATATTTATTTTCTTCTTTTTATTTCATTTTATATCACCTGCCTTATTTTATATCACTTGCCGTTTGAACAGGGCACCGCTGCAAAAGAGAAGTCACAGTCATTCAACCCTTTATAACAGAGTACGAATTACAAGAGGACAATCAGTCAACTTGTTTTTCTCCTGAGCGAGCCGGAGTTCCTATACAATTTAATGGATGGGCACGCCGCATGCAACACTTTATTAATGGATGAGTATGTTAGCTGGGAACAGTTGGCTATGGTTTCGTATAATTTCAGTGTACAGTAGGCTACTATATGCCCAACAAACTGGCATGACGGCAAATAAGTGCAGCCCCCTTTCTCACTCACCTCTACCTCTGACCTATCAGTCTAACTGACATCTTGTTCTTTCGCTGTATCCTTAATACTACAGTAAATAAATTACAACATTTTATAACAATTGGTACCATGCATAGGCCCTAAACTGAATATATAGTAGCCACATATTACAATATTACCATCTATTACTATTACCATCTCTACTCTCAACTTATTAAATTTTTTTACTGCCATAAAACTGATGAATGTCACATGCTTTCCTCTTGCTCATGTGACAAATGAAATCTGAGTTAAATAAAGGAGACCTCTGACATGTAAATAGAAATAATGCTTACCACACTTATGATGGGATTTAATGTTGTTCCCATGGGTCAATTTGCCATGGGAGACCCTACCAGGGGCTACAGCCCCCGACAACACAGCTCCCTGGGTCACAGGGACACTAAAACCCCTCCACCACGTTAAGGTGGCGATTCTCGGAGGGGCAGAGGTCACTGAGGTAGTTGGGAAGCTCCTCAGCGGCAAGGCGCCGGGTGTGGATGAGATTCGCACCGAGATGCTGAAGGCTCTGGACATTGTTGGGCTGTCTTGGTCGACACGCCTCTTCGGTGTCGCGTGGAGGTCGGGGACAGTGCCATTGGAATGGCAGACCGGGGTGGTGGTTCCCATTTTTATAAAGGGGGACCGGAGGGTGTGCTCCAATTATCGGGGTATCACACTTCTCAGCCTACCTGGAAAAGCTTATGCCAGGGTGTTGGAAAGAAGAATCCGACCAATTGTCGAACCTCAGATCCAGGAGGAGCAATGCGGATTCCGTCCTGGACGTGGAACAGTGGACCAGCAGTGCTGTTTGGGGGGGATTGGGAGTTTGCCCATCCAGTCTACATGTGTTTTGTGGACTTGGAGAAGGCCTACGACCGTGTCCCCCAGGGAGTCCTGTGGGGGGGTACTGTGGGAGTATGGGGTACCGGGGCCGTTGCTACGAGCCATTCGGTCCCTGTATAACCGGAGTGAGAGTTGTGTCCGTATACTCGGCACAAAGTCAAATACGTTTTCAGTGGGTGTTGGACTCCGCCAG
>JAVQIZ010006671.1:0-10733 GCA_036023535.2 Galaxias brevipinnis
GGAGGAGCAATGCGGATTCCGTCCTGGTCATGGAACAGTGGACCAACTCTTTACCCTTGCGGGGCTGTTTGGGGGGGGGCATGGGAGTTTGCCCATCCAGTCTACATATGTTTTGTGGACTTGGAGAAGGCCTACGACTGTGTCCCCTGGGGAGTCCTGTGGGGGGTACTGCAGGAGTATGGGGTACCGGGGCCGTTGCTACGAGCCATTCGGTCCCTATATAACCAGAGTGAGAGTTATGTCCGTATACTCGGCAGAAAGTCAAATACGTTTTCAGTGGGTGTTGGACTCCGCCAGGGCGGCCCCTCGTTAACTGGTTCTGTTTGTGATTTTCATGGATAGAATCTCCGGGCACGCCCTACTGGTAGGAGACCCCGGGGTAGACCCAGAACATGCTGGAGAGATAATATATCTATATATTATATAGGGATGTATGGACTACCCTTCTTAGCCTGCTGCCACGCGACCCGGCCCCGGATAAGCGGCGGAAAATGGATATAATATTTATCCGTGGTGATGGGATGGTGTTGCCTATGAACTAGTGTGGGATGTAGAGTTTATCCGTGGTGATGGCATGGTGTTGCCTGAGAACTTATATTGGTGTAATATACAATTTATCCGTGGTTATGGCGTGTAGATGCCTAAGAACTAACATCTGAGAACTGAAGCAATTTGGATATAATAGTATTTACTGAACGAAGATAATGAGTTTCGAATAGATTATTAAGTATTAAAACAATACCCTGTAATGATAAAACCTATACATGTTTATGACTTCCAGGGACAGCAACTAGTATTAGAAATAAAAGTCAAAAGTGGATTGTTTTGTTTTTGTAAGAAATCGCAAACCTATTGTTGGGTGTTCATTTTCTGTATACATATGGGGAATAGTGAGTCCAAAGGGAAGGGGCTGGCTGCGCTAGAACAGCTACCGAACTCATGTGCTACAGTCAAGATGTATAAAAGATATAATTTAGAAACCGTGTCCCATTATGGGCAAAGTTGTCAAAAGGGACAGAAGCTGAGTTTAGGGAAGATGGAATATTAGATGTAAAGAAGTTGAAGCAATTGCGAAGTCTGTTGAGGGAGAACTAAATTGGCGTTGGATAAATGGGAGAAAGAGGGGGTTTCCCCCGAACTACAGTGGCTGCTGGAAGCTGGTATCATTGAGCCAGTGGATGCCTCTCCATGGGTCTCAAACCTAGTGGCTGCTTCGAAGAAGACTGGTGGTCTGCGCATGTGTGTATATCTGCGAGCAGCGAATAAGGCTGTGATCCCTGATAAGTATCCACTGCCCACCTCAGAGGAGCTCACAGCTCAGTTCTATGGCTCAACAGTGTTCTCCAAACTGGACCTCCGGCAGGGAAATCTACAGGTGCCTCTCCACCCCAGCAACAGAGACCTCACAGCCTTTGTGACACATGCGGGTGTGTTTCGCTATACCAGGATGCCTTTTGGTCTCAGCTCCGCTCCTAACTGCTTTGAGAAAGTGATGGTCTCCGTGCTGGCTGGCATACCAGGTGTGGCCATCTACCTCGATGATGTGGTCGTCCATGGGTCCACGACGGCCATCAACGATAAATGAACAGGGTTTTCACGGCCCTATCCAAGCACTCGCTCACTCTCAACGGCGACTTGTGTGTTTTTGCTGTGCCAGAAATTGTTATGTCTGCACACTGGGTTAAGTGATGCATCTATGTTGATAGCATAGTTCTGTTGTGCTATGATTGTTTGATGATGCCCGAGGGCTAGATATACGATTGATTGCTTTGTTCTTTGGAAGTATGTTTTTGGTTGATTAAAGAAGACAAATTACGTGTTTGTCATGAAGTGATTATTTTCAAACACAACAGTTGGACTGACTTGATATTTGGGGATGGGGGCTTTGAATCTGACTAATATTTGGGATGGGTGAAGGGTTAGATGCTGCTGAAAAAGTTAGGAGTAGACGCTTAGCTAGGCAGGATATTAGGAATGGGTTTTAAATAATTTAATGTGTCTGTAATAAAATAATTCATTTTATTTAGTTTTTAGCGCTTTTCTAGATACTCAAATCACCAATTAATAACACAAAATGAACCGACAGCTATCACACACAACACTGAGTGATACCACGGCAGCCAATTTGCGCCACACTTGCTCACCCAACATATTACGACAGACTTGCTCACACACATAGGACACACAGACCAACTCCAGTTGAATCGGCGGTGACTGGTCAGGGCATGGCATGTTTTTTGATGGTGGGAGGAAACCCACACAAACACGGGGAGAACATGCAAACTCCACACAGACAGGCCCTTGGCTGAGGTGGAGTTTGAACCCAGCACCTTCTTGCTGTGTAGCAAGAGTGCTAACCACTGAGCCACCGTGCTGCCCGAAATGAGTATAGCTTATGCTTTTGGTGTCTGCTTTGTTCTGTTCACCTCTCCCAGTAAAAGTACGGTGCGTTACACCAATGTACACTCCGCATTTGAGAGGTGGGTACTATAAAAAAAGCAGTGGGATCCATAAAACACAGCCGCATCGACCATTGTATGTTTTTTAGGCCTGTGCTAGCAGCTTAGGCTAAGATAAAGCCCACACAAAACGTTTCCAACTAATACGAATATGGGTTGATTAAAAGTAACCGTTAGCCAGCTGATTGTTCAGTTATGTTCATACATTCAATCTGGGATGGTCAGACAGCTTTTAGGCATAGTGACACTAGTTTTTCCACCGGCAGTTTTCCAGCGATTGTTTATCCCAAAGGGGACCGTGGTCGTTTTGACGACAGGGGAGTAATGTAGGCTTGCTCTCGTCTTGATTGACAGATGAGTACGTCAATATGAAAAGAGCCATTATGAAATAAATGTGGCATTCTGAGAAGTAGGAATAAATGTGACATTTGGTAAAGTACCATTGTGAAATAAATAAAAAGTGCCATTTGAAAATAAAGCATTCATAAAAAGTGCCATTTGAAAATAAAACATTAATTATGAAATAAAAAGTAAATTAAATGGGGTCTTTTATTGTGAAAATGCCGATTATTTCATAATAATTGTTTGAGTATTATATATGTATTTATTAATTTCACAATTTATTTTTCCATTTATAAATAGTCCTATATTTATACATATGGCTATTTATTTAATGAAGGAATATTTATTTCTTTAATTTGGTCACATTTGGTATTCCATACCTTTTGACGAAATAAATTTATTTAAAGTTAATGTTACATTTTTTAGAGTGACAGACTGATGTTTAAAATGCTGTTTCATAAATGGGTTGTTTCTGTGGTCTGTAGGACAGCTGTACCATTCACAGGCGACTCCATTGCCCGGGCAACGAGTGCAAAGTAACCTCAGGTGAACATATAAAAGTAAACTGCATTTACATATACATATACGTATATATGACGTATTTTGTAGTTTCTGTCGCAGATATAATGAAAGGAATATTAGTCATAATTTGTCTTCAATATTTTTATTTTTTATCGAGAGAAAACTGTATTGCAAACCCAGCATCGTCAATCGTATCGAATCTTGAGTTGAGTGTGTTGTTACATTCCTAGTTCTTTGTGTATGCTCAACCAAACCAGGCTAAACCTATAGCCAATCAATCTTTCTATCAGAATAAGCCACCCCAAATATAGGTGTGTCCTGGTACAAGTAGGCTGTATATATATAAAATCAGTTTTGAAATATCTTACCATTACGTGGCAGCATTTCCAATTGTTCAGATATTTGTGATGTAGTTGGTCCAATCATCTGAGATTTCACTGTTTTTTTTGAGAGCGCTCTGTGGCGTAAAGATGGTTTTGCTTTCAGATCTTGTATTATTTTGTCTCTCTTTTCTAGTTCATACTTGTAGTCTGTCTCCTTCTTCTTCTGTTCCATTAACTCGTTCTTCAACTCCTCTACCTCTTGGTTCTTTTCAGCTAGTTGTTTTTTTAACTCTTGAATACACTGAGAACTGGTTTCCTGATAATGTGTTTTGTTTATTAGTGGACTTGAATCTCTATCATCTTCATCATTGCTCTCTGTGTCTGAACAATCCCGTGGCTGGTGGTTTGAGGTGTTCTCTTGTTCCAGACGATGCTTTAATTCATCAATTTCTTTACATTTTTGTTGAATGATGTCCTTGTATTTTTGAATCAGATTGTGGTTGCTTGAGGAGTCCATTGTTTTCAACTTCTGAATCTTACTTTTTAAATTCAAATGCAACGCCATTTTGTTTTTTAGCATTCTTTGTCTGTCGATGTTGTTGTCATCTAAGTTGAAATACTCATCTTTTTTTCCAGCAATTAATGTTTCGAGATATTCTACTGTATTATTTTGCTGACCCTTGTAATCAGAGTCACTGTTTAGAACAAGAAACCGATGACTACATTTTTCCATTAGCGTGTCAAATTCATCTCTGATGTAGTCTTCTATTGTAATACCCATTTCTTTCAGTGCTTTTCCATTCGTAAATATGACCACTATGTGGTTCCATACTCTCACAGAGAGAAGTTTTTCCAAGATGCTCTGTTCAGTTTTCCCAAATGTACTATTTTGTTCAATTTTTAGAACCAAGAGAATAGCATTGGGTCCATTTTCCGTTAATCTCACTGACTTTACAATTTCTTTTTTTGTTTTCTCTTCACTTTTCTTGAGATTCTTCCAACCTGGTGTCCGAACTATTGTTATCTTTCTATACTCTAGTTTAACCGATGATTTATAATGTGATGACCAGAAATGGAATTTTCTTTCTCCAAGGATTGTGTTTGCTGCTGTGTTCTTTCCAGCACCATGAGCTCCAATTAGAACAAGACACAATTCATTAAAAAGTTCACATGATGGTTCTGTGAACACAAACCGAAGAAAGTAGGTAAATTGGTATGACTTTAAATTAAACAATAAATTAGATTAAACAATAACAATTATTATTACTGCATTTCCTTACATTTCATGAATATATAATGTATTTAATGTAATTTCATGTACATATATACATATATACCTTCCCTACTGGGTCGAGATCCCATTTACAGCAGCAAAGGGAATTTCCAAAAATAATTGTTTAAGCAGGGAACCCGATCCTCGACTGAAAGAGAAAGAAAATATGTTTATGAAAATTGGTATGACTTTAGATTAAACAACAACAATTATTATTACTGCATTTCCTTAAATCTCATGAATATATAATGTATTTAATGTAATTTCATGTACATATATACCTTCCCTACTGGGTTGAGATCCCATTTACAGCAGCAAAGGGAATTTCCAAAAATAATTGTTTAAGCAGGGAACCCGATCCTCGACTGAAAGAGAAAGAAAATATGTTAGAATCTTATTCATGTGACATAATTTGAAAGATCTTATGGAACCTTTTGCTATTTCCAGGATGCCACAGGGCAAGAGTTTGATTATTTTGTCAGCGGTTCTACTATCGATTTTATTGAGTGCATAGCCCTCTTAGGTACTCAATATAATTAAATGCAGCACTCCAATTTATCCAGAAAGCATTGCCACAAATGTTTTGACAGATTTTTATCATCCTACTGATGAATATTTATCATTGCTTTGTGTAAACATAAGGATAATATCCTGTAATCATTGACCATTCAATACTTGGTTCGGGTCTTTAGGCCTGGTGGTTGTTGAAGATAATAGATTTTTTGAATATTCTTTTTGACAGTCGAGAAAAGCTTTCTACAATCTTCATGCTTGAATTTTTCTTGGCTCAACTTCAGTCTATAACTTTACATGCTATTTAAATGCATTTTTAGATGTGGTCAAACTGGTAATTGGTATTTGCAATTCCAATTGCATTCAGCACAAACAGAATTGTTATTTCTAAAAATGGAATTGATTTTGTCAGAGAGGGTGAAAAACTGAACGGAAGAATGAACATAAACAATTTTTTCAAAAAGTATCTATTATACATTTAGTACCTCCACACTAATTTTACAAATTCAGACCAAAGTGAGAACAGATCCAACACATTTGTGTGAAGCTACAACAAACAATTATTTAATTAAGTAGGAACTGATTTACCCTTACTGTTACATTTATATATAAAACGCCTAATCTTTCCTCTTCTACTTCACTTTAGTACTTCTGGTTTTGCTTTTTTAAGGAGTGTGTTGCTACATTAGAACAGCATTGCTATGATACATTACTATAGCAATTAGTAGACATTACAATTAGCAATTAGCACATTTCTACAGCCTGTGATACTTTTGTCATGTCTCCTTCATGAACTTAAATTTCTGCCTTTTGCCAATAGATGGTGTGTTTTGGGCATGCAAGTTTAAGATGCTATAAAGATCATTCTGACATCAAAGATGCAACAATTGTTATTTGATAGGAGAACGATTTATAAAATCTATTTTATAATTAAGTGTCAGTTACAGTTTTTTACAGTCTCTAACATACTTTTGTCAAGCTGTGGTCACATTTTCAAAACTCTAAACACAACTAGCACAACATCCATCTGTGTGGACTATACCATTTACACAATACATGTTGTTTTCACACAATCTACAATCAATGAACACGTTTCTAAAATGCTTAAATTTTCTTCCCATACAAATGCACCCTATACCAAAATGATTCATCTTTCTTGTCTTATGTATGACTGCTTTCACAAAGCATACCAAAAATGAAAGCATAATGTTCAAAACCTTTAATACAGTATAAAGCCTGTGCTTTTGCAACAGCAGCTGCTCAGAAGATATATTGAAACAGCTGATAAGCATTTTTTAATGAACAGATCATTGAATTATTAGAAAATAGCTGATTTACTTTATAAGTTCTGTAAAATAGACCAACCACAGCTGATTACAATCTCAATCGGAGGGCTCAATCAGTAAGGGCTGTTGTCGCAAATGAAATAATAGACTATGTGATAAACCATGGTCTATCACTAAGAGACGCTGGTGAAAGAGTACAGCATAATATCAGACGCTCAACTGTGGCTTCCTTCATTCGTACCTTTCAACAAACCAACAGCTAAGTAATCCAGTCCACAAGGGCTTCTTCTATCATTACTGTTGCTGTGTCCTACAGTAAGTATAGGCTACCAGTCCCAATGCAAATACATGTTGTATTTTGTTCCTCTTAAGGATGCAACGTCTTCCTCCCTCTGAGGGAAGAGGAAAGCTTCTCCAAGAGCATGTCATTGTAAGAATGGTCATTAATGACAATGCAATAAAACTGAAGGAAATTCAGACCAGAATTGCTTACGACAATTTGGTATTTCACAATGTGGAAAGCATCAGCCTGACTACCATTGCTCAGACTCTGACCAAACACAGAGTACAAATGAAATAACTGTACACCGTTCCTTTTGATGGGAACAGTGAGCATTTCAAGGAACTGTTAGAGAAAACCCTTGAGAAGACTTTGAAGCCCCCCAACGAGAGTAATACTTTCCACCGACTGAGGGCATACTCTGGCCGTACCCCCCCACCCCCCACCCCACCCCCGCCCCGGTGGAGGAGACACTTGATAACTGGCTTGAGCAAGCCCGTTTAATGGTTGACAAATGTGAGTGTTCGGACAAAGAGAAGAGGAAAAGAATAATTGAAAGCTTAAGGGGACCAGCTTTAGAAATACCCCAGGTCATGAGAGTTAATGCCCCTAGTGCTTGTCCTACTGATTACTTAGAAGTTGTAGAGCACGCGTTCGGCACCTCAGAGTCCGGCGACAACCTCTATTTCTCTTTTCGGGCAATACACCAGTGGCCAGGTGAGCGGCTTTCCGATTGTTTACGTCGAATTGAACGGCAACTGACTAAAGTGGTGCAGCGGGGTGGTTTGGAACCAGAACAGAGAAAAATAAACCCCCCGTCGTTCCTAACCTTGCTGGAGGAAATTCACAAAAAGGACGATCAGATGGCTGCCCAGCAGCAGAAATTGAAGTCTCATGCTAAAACCCCCCTGGTACGACAGGTGAGTGCAGAGAATGAAGCACGGCTCATGCCGTCTCATTCGGGCATTGACGATATATGTGACTTAAGGATTAGCTTGGCTACTCTTGCAACTCACCAACCAAAACCCCCAATGGAGGGTGTCGAACTTAAGGCAAGACTAAGTGAGACAGACACCGGGAGACAAACAGAGGACAACATGTTGGCATTAAAGAAACACGTGGCAGAGCTACAAAGTCAAATCCACATCATGACAGTAGGCTATCAGGAATCAGTCACTCAGCAGACGGGTGGTGGACGAAACAGAAACCAGCCCCGGGCTCAGATCGTCATAGCAACACCGGAGAAGCCCAAGTAATGAAAGTCGGGGATGACATTTTCTGTTATAAATGTGGCGAGGATGGACATATGGCAACCCATTGTATTGCTCCAGAGGACTCAACCAAAGTCATCTGCAAGCTGATTTGAGCCTTGAAAAAACTAGAGGAATCTGCACGCAGCGAGTCTGAGCCAACAGACAGAAACTGTTCCGTTAGAAGAGGAGCAGTAGAATCACTACCGTTGGCCAGCCTCCCCAAGGGGCTGGTAGGTCATCATCTTTGAGAACTGGTATTGCAAGCACCTGGCCCATTTACCCATTCATCCCATTTTCATTGCCTTGCGATCTGGGGCCTGAGCGACACAACCTATCCGTACAAGGGGTATGTCGCAGTGAGTGTGAAGTTCCTGGACGATGGGATCAAGACTAAGCCAAATACTGTATTGGCTCTGTTGTGTCCTGACCCTCGAGGTCCGGAACCGGTACCTGTTATTATAGGGACCAACACCAGGGGTTTCAGCCATCAGCCATCAAACCACTGCCAGTGATGACGCTTGCCCCTCACACATTCACTCATGGCGGGTGTGTGCCCAGATACCCAGACAAGCTGAATTGAAAGCCCCCCCTTGCCGTCAGATGAGGAGGTGGGCCATGTCAAATGGATGGGTCAGAGCCTCTCATCTTCCCTGCTTGTGCTGACTGGCGTGCAACTTGTACAGTAATCCAGAAAGAGGATTGGAGCCAAAGTGTGCTCATGATTGAGACGCCAGACTCAACCACTCTCCCAGGTGGAGTGGTGTTGCCTCCTTGTGTGTTGCTCCCTTCGGATATGGATGCAAAACACTTTTCAGTATTGCTGAAGAATGAGTCAAGGAAGGAGAAAAACATACCAGTCGGCACCGTGTTGGCACATGTCAATAGAACGAATATAGTCACTGAGCCACAAAAAAGGGTTTCCTCTATTTATCGCATAGACCCTGGGTTGTTCAATTTAGGAAATTCTCCAATCCCTTCAGCAAAGTGAATGTGAAAAACAGAAAGGTTCGGATGTACATCGACTATCGCACCCTTAATGCCCAAACTATTCCTGACCAGTACACAGTTCCTAGAATAGACGACGCACTGGACAGCCTGACTGGAAGTTGCTGGTTCTGTGTTGGATTTGCAGAGCGGGTACTACCAAGTTGATATGGCCAATGCGGACAAAGACAAAACCGCTTTCATCTATTCCCTAAGGTTCTTTCAGTTTGAGAGAATGCTCCAAGGCATCACCGGTGCCCCCGCTACGTTCCAGCGATTGATGGAGAGAGCAGTGGGGGACATGAACTCGTTACAGTGTCTCGTTAACCTCGATGACCTGATTGTGTTCAGGAAGACCCTTGAGGAGCACAAAGAACGCCTCCTGAAAGTTATCGACCGTCTTGAGGAGAGTGGTCTCATGATTTCAATCGGTAAGTGCCAGTTTTGCCAGCTGCAGGTTATGTACATGGGCCACATTGTGTCAGAGGCTGGAACAGCTAACGACCCTAAGAAGGTTCGAGCAGTGCACAGGTGCCCAGTGGAAAGAGCCTACTGACCTAAAGTCCCTCCAGTCCTTCCTCGGGTTTTGCAGGTACTATCGACGGTTCATCGCCAACTTTTTCTCTATCATACGGCCGTTGACTGGGCTCACTCAGGGCTCCCCACCGACACAGAAAAAGAGGAAGACCTCCAAAGACCCCCGGCACTATTTCAAGAAAGCTGAGCCTTTTGGGACGAGGTGGAGTTCGGCCTGCACAGAGGCATTCCAGAACATTATCAGCTGTCTCACCAACGCTCCAGTGTTGGCCTTTGCCGATTCAACCAAGCCCTACATTCTCCATGTGGATGCCAGTTTTGAGGGGCTGGGGGCTGTTCTAAATCAGGAGTATCCTGAAGGGTTGCGGCCTGCAGCGTTCGCCGAAAGAAACTACCCAGTCCATCAGTTGGAGTTTTTGGCTCTTAAATGGGCAGTGGTTGATAAGTTCCAAGACTACCTTTACGGAGTCAAGTTCACTGTAAGAACTGACAATAATCCTCTTACATATGTGCTTACCACTGCCAAACTCAGTGCCACCGTGCATAGGTGGCTGGCAGCCCTTACCACCTATGAATTTGGAATCCAATATAGACCGGGACGGGAAAACGTGGACGCTGACCTGTTGTCTAGAAACACGATGACTGACAATAGCGGATGGATACCCCCCTCTGAGGTAAAGGTTGTCTGCAAAAGAGTAAGGGTTTTGGAGGTTTTCCATGGAGAAGGAGTGGAGTGGAGACAACCTGGAAAAAGGATTCGGATATTATTCTGGGAGAAGTAAAGAGAGACGTGGCAGCTGGAAGGTGGCCATCCACCATAAAGAGCAGCCATCCGGTGTTGGGTATTAAAGTCTCATCTTAGCTAGGAACCGCTTTGCTCACACACAGACATTCACACATACACCTCCAGGCCTATAGGGGCGCCAGACAACCAGAAAACCGATACTCGTAAAGCGCATGC
>JAVQIZ010006678.1:0-13607 GCA_036023535.2 Galaxias brevipinnis
CAGGGACATTTGCTTGCAAGTGGGCAAAAATGTGTCCAAAGAACCTTTCTAATTGCTTTTCCAGCAGTCATCTGTTAAATGGCAGCCCAGGAATAGCTGAGTCACAAATCACCCAGTGTTCTGTCTACTCATTAAAGAACAACGCTATCAGGCGACGGGCCATTCCTTTTTTTTACTGTGCTCCTTTTTCATTCAATATGCTCATCTCTCATTGATCATAACCTGTCAAAAGACTGCATGTAATACTCATTGAATTGGTATAACGCATGAAGAAATGAGGAAATTACTTCCATTTTACACACCAAACAATACGCTGGTAGCATGGCAAGGTGAAGTCAATATGGAGTTTTATAAAATATTGAAATACTGTGCACAACGTGAAGACTATTAGTTAAAAGGGACTCATCCGTCACACTGTTAACTGTTTTCCCTTGCCAAACGCACCTCACTGCATCTATTCACATAAACATCACAAGGGATAATCCTATTGCTAACCCCCCCCCCCATTATTTACCCCCCTGGTTTTCCTTCATCGAAAGGGGGCACCCTGCATTCTGGTCCCCAGAACAAGCCTGCTATTGTTGTGTATTGGGGTGCAGCTGCAGGGTTCATGCATTCTCTCGAATGGACGTCCACCGGTGCTTCCTATCCTTGCCGAGGAAACCATAGTCCACACTATTGCTCTGAGAAATTCAAAGTTCACAGGCAAAGCTGAAAAAGGTACAATGAGTATCAAACAAGCATGCATGCTGTGGATGCCGTAAACCCATGGAAAGGTAAGATGTCCTTTTTTTTTTAACGGGACTTGTGAAAGTGGGGCATGTGGTATGATATGAAATCCCACGGCAAAGTATGAAACCACATTGACGCAGACGACCTACGCTCATGAATAGAACACACACACACACACACATGCACCCACGCAAACAAGATGGCTGGCAAGATAATGAACTACGCTTCTTTCAACCCCCTGCGGAGCCAAAGTCCTCATCTTGGTTTAGTAGACGCCTCATCTGGCTTGTGGGTGTTTGTGTGTTTGTGTGTGTGTGTGTGTGTGTTATCATGCAGCCTGTCCGATGTGAAGATACCATATCATGGCCGTGGAATCACAGTGCCGTATTAATGATCAAGTACTAGCTACTTAGAAGAAGAAATCCCTGTCCCAATCTATTTACAGCATTTGAAGAACTTCTAGACTCTAAGCTTCACGTCGGACAACTCGATCAATAGGAGGTAAGCATGGAAGATAATCTTTTAATTACCATTGACCCGTCGATGATGAGACGCTTTCCAAAGAGCTCTCTAGCTGCTTGCTGAGTAAATTCGCAAGCAATTTATGTTTCCAACACCTTCTTTTATCAACATGTTTACGTGGAGTAATATGATGCACAGCATCAGCTGGTGAGGATGTCTTGCATTGTGTCCTTTTCTACCACGATAAGAGTGATTAATGGCGTATGCTTGCCACTCAAAAACATGGTTTGACATTGCTGAGTCAAGGTCATTTCTGTGGATTGGCGTCGGTGTGGTAGGATTGGAGGGCGGGGCTTGTTTCTATTCGACATCTCATTAGGCATCCGTCGATATGTATCAGTCTTAATCAGAGCTGTGGCAGGTGCAAAGTGATTACTTCCCGTGTGAGAAAGCAATCATGCCGTGTCCTCCTCCCTGTCCTTGATACAGTCTTCAGCTGTAATAAAAAAAAAATGTCTGCCATGGAGAAAAAGTGCAATAAGATAAAACAAACTATCAAATGTGATCCAAACCGTCTTTAAAAAAATCCAAATAAAGTAATATTTATGTTTATATTTTCCATAAACATTCTTCATTTCGATAAAGTTTTTTTTGGAGGGGGGAATACAAATGTGAAACACAGTGCTACTAATAAGGCACAGATTTATATGTACGCTGAAATGAACATTATGCGCTAATTACTCAACCCCAAGTGTCAAACCAGTGTCAGACCACATTGTGCAATGTGTCTACGTGCAAGTGCACACATTGTTCCCTCCTAAATGTGTTTCTGGCAGCCAGGTGTCCCCTTCTATCCTGACCCCCGCAACCTTTGGAAGGGTTCATGGGCGACAGGCTAATGTCAGGTGACATTTAGACAAAAGCATCGAGTGTTGGATAATGCGCTAACATTCTTCAGTGTTTCACAGCTGTGGAAGTTGGACAGCCAATACGCTATTTTAGATTTTTTTGTGTTATTTTGGGTGGAGGGGTTCACAAAGTTTCAACTCGATACTCGAAACAACTCGAAAGGTTTCATCCTCTTACACCGCCAATGACCTGCAAACAGCACAAACATCTAGAGCTGTCACAGAACAAAGGAAATAACAGAGGAGAAAGAAAACGCCCCTTGAGTATGACTCGAAAACAGCAGGAGAGCGAAGCATTTCTCGCCAACAAAGAATACGGAGGGAAAACAAATTAAGAAAAAGTAGGACATATTCCATTAAGCGACAAACGGGATGCTGGCCATATTAGGTCTGCTTTTTTCATTGTTACGTTCTTCGCTTCCGATGCTACTCCAATGGCGTCGTCGCATATCTGCCTAGCATGGGTGGCAACCGAGCAAAGCTGGCACAGATGAATTTGATTGGATAAAAGTGGTCGACGTGTGACCCCGCCCGCGGTCAGAACTGTGACATCATGGCGGATGGGGTCGTACAAAGGACAAAATGTGATGCATTCTGGGAAACCATTTTTTATAGTAAGGGCGGGGTAAAGGGGGAAAAAATATAGGACAGACTAAATTAGAAAACAATCATCCCTAACCCAAGAAATGGTGTGTGTTCTGTTAATTGTGTGAAAGAATGTGCGTTATAACAAATATTACACATGACATCTTCTTGTGTTTATTGTTAAAAAGTAATAAACTATCAATTAAATAATCACATACTCTTGCATGGCTCATGGCCAGAAACACGCAGTATGTATGTCATATTCAATATACTTGACTTGTCAATTCAATACAAAATTTGCACAACAAAGAGCAGTTTGTAGCAATTCTACATACTACGTTCATAGATATCCATTTCCAGAACTAGTTTACTCTCTCAATCATTAGAGTGTGCGGGAAAATCAAACCAAGACAAAAAACAAATTTTGGAAACAAGAAATCAAAACACTTTTGCATGAATTTGCAGTGCCAGAATGCTTAATGACAGCGTTGTTTGCAATAAAAAGTATTTGTATTCACCTCAAAAATATGCCGTGTTAGTAGTATAATTTGTGTAGTTATAAATGACTTTCATAATGGAACTTCCGTGCTCCTGAGACTCCACACCTTTTTTCTCCCTCTCCGCTCCAATCTTTCCTCTCTTTCCGTCTTCGTATTCTACCGTTCTACTTCCCTTTTCCACAGATGGCTGAATCTCACAATCTGTCCCCAGGGGTGTACCTGTTCACAGCCGGCTGGAGTCTGTCTACATTACAACACTTTAGTGTGTGTGTGTGTGTGTGTGTGTGTGTGTGTGTGTGTGTGTGTGTGTGTGTGTGTGTGTGTGTGTGTGTGTCTGCTCGTTCTTATGCTTGTGTTTATGCACTTACGTGTGTGTGTGTTTATTTGGGTGTGTGCGTGTTTGTGTGTGTGGTTGAAGGAAAAAGTGTTGCCACGCTGACATCTCAAAACATCCCTCCTGCTAGTGCTGAGAGAAAGGATTAAAAGGCAGGTAGAGGGAATTTGCTCGACATTCACATCACAAACACACACACACACACACACACACACACACATACACGTACACATCCACACGCACACTCACACACACACACACACACACACACACTCACACTCTCACAAGCACGCTTCGCTAGGCCCATGTGATGTGGTAAAGTCTGTCACACTGCTTGAAAGGCGTGGCCGTCAGTTACAGACATGCACCGGCACACCACAATCACCCAGTCAACACCTATCACTTTAACTCAAACCACAGCCCAATTGACGGACGGCCCTTTACGCCGCGCGCTCCCCTCCTCGCCATTGATAACCGGTGTGTGACTGATTCGACTTTGGCGTCGCCTCAGACTGGGAAAGTGATTACCGTTCCCTGGAAAAGTGACGGACTCTCCTGTCCTGTGTGTGAGCCCACTGCCTGGGTGAGCCATTTTTCACAAGCAATATGTCCTCTGGGCTGCTCCTACTGCTCGGTGCCTGTGTGAACACACACACACACACACACAGACTTTTGTCATGAAGAAACGTGCAGGTAATGTGGTCTCTCCCGATGGAAGAGTGATGAAAACTGGCGGCGATTATGTTAATGCATCTTTGTAGGAAAAAAGGGGGAAGACTCAAAAAGGCAGGCTAATTTCCCTGAGCTTTCTTCCTTTTTTTCATTCCCCTCCCTTTTGATCCAACGGGCCTACAGCTGCCCCACCCCCTTACACACACACACACAGACACAGACACACCCACACACACACACACACACCCTCTTTCTAGTCCAACTAATCCAGGCTGCCATCTGCCCTCTGCTCGGAGGTCAGTGCGCGGTCAGGTTTGCTAAAAACATTTTCTAATGCTGAGAAATCAAGCGATGCGAGTCCAATGCAAAGCTGTTTCGTTACGTGGATTATCATTTTTCTGTCTTTCTCTCTTCACTTTCTCTCTCTTCTCTCTTTCTGCCATTTTCCACTGATCCTTTGTCCCACTCCCCCGTGGACACAAGTAGGGAATTCAGTGTGATCAGAACGTCCGACCGACAGTACAAAGTGCATTACACACAGTGAACAGCCCACATTTTGTACCTTTCCTCATTACTCTGATAGGACCGTGCCTTACTTTTGTTACCCCCAAATGTATGTGCATACTGTGTACATTCAATATATTAAGGTTTTATGTGTATCAATCGTAGATCAAATGTACAGACACTTTTTATGGTGCATGGCAAATTGTTCTTTTGCATGTTGGCTGGATTCGTTTTTCACATGTTCACGGGCATAAATCAAAAAAAAAAAGAAAAGAAAAACCATCCCCTTTGCAAACTTCAGTGTGAGTTAAAGTATACGTATCTTACACCGCATTTATATCAACATATGTTTTATTAAATTGTGCATTGATAAGACCAGGGAGAAAACACAGAAGTACAATATTTAATGTTGTTTGTTGTTTATTCCCTATATGCATGGTATTGGTTTTAGAAAAGCACAAAGACCCTTTCCCCCTCACATTGCATATCAGGTAAAGACAGCCCAGCCCTTCCTCTGTGCTCAGGTGGAGGCCTAACACAAAGTCTAACACGCAGTGCTCCAGCACTGACAGAGGGCCCGCCGTGATGAATAGCTTTCAATCTGGCCACAGTATGGGTTCACTCGCCTCTGGGAAAAGGTTTAGCCGCCTAATTGCTTTTGAGAAGGGAGGCCATTTGGGTTGCTTAGCGGGACATGTATTTGAATTTGATGAGATGCCCCTGTTTCATAAATAAAGAAGTACATTTGTGAAAAGGGTAGGTGTAAAGAATATATCTCTACTAGAATCATCTGTGTGTGCTTGCTTTACGTTTTGTATGAGCTTATGTTTGATTAAATTTTATTTTCAGTGGGTATTCAGGATATTTTACTGCCCCTAGTGTTGGTGACAACAAAATACTACTTTCAGGTCTGCGCAGCGTTCAGCCACTCTTACTGTAAGCTGTGGAATGTGAAAGAGCCTGTAAATAGGATACAGTATAACCTTGTTAACTGGTTGGCACAGCCTTTCCCTATTTTAAACCCTCCTTTGATATGGCCTAGCCCCGATCACCCTCATTAAAGAGCCCTGTCAAATCCAAGGTCTGAGGAGAGGCTGTGTGTGTGTGTGTGTGTGTGTGTGTGTGTGTGCGTGTGTGCGTGTGTGTAAATGTGTGTGGGGGGTTAGGGTGGGTGTGCGTCTGGTTCTCTGAAGCGGAGGGGGGTGCCAAAGGTCATAGGCAGGCCGAGGCCACGGCGTCGGGGGGTCAGCCCGGTCTGGACAGTCACCCCCCCCCCCCGGGGTAAAGCGGGCTGCCGAGCGGTGGTCCCGCTTGGCGGGAGGCCGTGTTCCTTTCATGCTAACAGGGTCCCACCTTTGACCTTGTGTTCAGTCTGGGTAGGAGGTATGAACAATAAAACTCATCACCATGGCATCTGGGAAGTGACATGGCGGGGCCGTAATGATTTGTAGATTTTGATCTTCTGGAAAGGCTGGCTGCCAGGTCTAATATGTATGGAAAGTGATTTTCTGTCCAATGGCTGACTGCATATGTTGGGACTGAAATATGTGAGAATAATTGAAGATCAGTTATTGATCCCAAATTGTATATTAAATATATTTCATATTATTTTTGCAACACAGCCTGCAAAATAGTCTATTAATACAATTTATTTTGAATATATGTGAATTTAATTTCGGTTGAGGTCATAAAATAAAGATAATCTGGTTGTATTTATTCCAAAACTGCATCTACAACCATTTCACCATTGAAGCTCAGGAACATTATTTAACGCAGTAGCCTGAAATATGTACCAGCATGCTTTGCCTCCTTTCAAAGCCACACTTTGCCCCCAAAGTGGAATAAAAGCACGATTAATGATTTCAATTAGGGCTGACCCCCAGCAACGTTACAATGCCTCAGGTCTGTGCAAAGGGGGTCTGCGTGGTGCATTAGCACCTCTGTTGGAGAACAGGAGGGGGGGGGGTTGATTGACTGATTGGGCAGCCCGTTTGTGCTGCCTCATCACTGGGTGAACAGCGCAGCGCTTTGTGCCGCTAGGACCTTTCCCTGGCTCAGCTGGGAAACCACAGCAGACACAGAGGCACACCTCCACACACTGCTACTGCTGCTGCTCATACTTTTACTGCAGACTTCCAACTGTACTGTACTAAAGCTCAAAGTGGGCCTACGTTTAAAATAAGGGGCTTAGAGGGTTGGAGAGAGGACAACGGATGGGATGGCGGTGGGAGAAACAAAGAGTGCAGAAATAGAGTGGGTATCAGTAACAAAAAAGCTGTGCTTTGGTTGGCATAGAGATACAGGTAGGAGAAGTTTAAATGAGGTGGGTACATTGTACTGAGTATTCCCTCTTAGTCAAGAATGGCCCCTAAGGAAATGGGAATGTATGACACTTACCATACCCTATGTTAGCATGTTAGTAACTGTACATGTATATGATCCTTAAGCACATTGTTGGGCAGGTTGTTTGAACTGTGCTATAACTTATATTTCTTGCTTAAAAACAAATCAGGAATCTCTGTAGGAAAGGATTATTCTAATCATCTCAAGGAATCCTCACAGAAGCACCGCCAATCAGCAATCAATCGACAATCAATGTATGGCTAATGAACAGTACATGCCCCATGTGACACGATGGAGTCAAAGGGTCACACCAGCCAATAGTACATTCTGCTTCAAATAGCCTGCCTTAAGTTTGACCTCAGTGATGAGGTTGCTTTGTCCACTAGCCACTATAATACTGCTCCAAGCAATGCACTAAAGTGTTGACCACATTGTATACCCGAAATGATTAATAGGCGCTTTTTCTGCCTTCTTAGGAAGTTCGCAGGGGGAAATGATACTGGGAAAATTCAATGTAACCGCATACGGTTTTGTTCCAATCGGAAAATACATTACCTAATCCAGTGTATTAATGAATCAAACAATTTCTTAATATTTACAATTAAAGGAATGTATTCACTTTAGTTTCTGTAACCCTGTACTAAACTATACCATACTTGGCTTACAGGTCAACTGAACACACACTGTACGGAAGAAATAATTCATACCTACAATCCTGCATTGGTGTTATTATGTGATTGCTGTCTCTGGAAACCATATAATTTGCCATGCTGTCATTTCCTCAGCCTAGTCATTCTGAGGTGCAGAGACCAATGCCAAATCCACACAACCAAGGTCTGTCATTCGTTACGCTGTTAAGTGTCAGTGCCGGCGAACAATTATTACAACAGAGGGAAAACAGGTGTCTCTTTTCCATCAGCACTTCAAAGCACTCCGGGGCCCTTTGAAGTTTTAGCGTGCCATCACCTGGACATGTGAGATAGACAGCAATCCTGTTTGCTTATAATTCCTCCTTTTCATAAGCCCATGGCAAAGCTAATGGGAGGAGAAGAAAAGAGAGAGATACAAAACGTTCGTGCTAAATGGATTCTGTCGTCGCCCTAAAGCTTTGTTGAAGCAACACTGAACTCAAATTTGCCCGCAATAGCCCAGACCCAACAATGTTCTTTTCAGCGGGCGCTGAAAGAGTTTCATGTCCCGTGCGATTCCGTATGGCCCCTTTGTGCGTTATCCAGTTATTCAAATCGCCAGAAGCACGTCATTTTAGCGGCGGGGAGAGAGATAGCCGGAAAGCTTTGATAATGGAAAACAAAAGAGGGAGCGGCAGCAAGGCAGGCCACACAATGCACTGATCCTCTCTCCCTCTCTCCAGGCAGCGTTGGCCTTTTCCC
Source organism: Galaxias brevipinnis (assembly GCA_036023535.2). Lineage (NCBI taxonomy): Eukaryota > Metazoa > Chordata > Actinopteri > Galaxiiformes > Galaxiidae > Galaxias > Galaxias brevipinnis. Next base: position 8,432 of record JAVQIZ010006678.1, read on the forward strand.
TACAGGAGAGGTTTAAAAAGGAGAGGGAAAAGGAATCTCCATTTGGCCTCTCCTGAAGGCCTTGTTAGCCGCAACCCCTGGCCTCTCCTGAGCTATACTGAGCCCCCAGAGGGTGGAATCTGGGGAGTGTCAGCGAGCCAAACTGGGGCCTGAGATGACACGAGGGGCTTAGGGTGACAGACGATGAGACGGGACGCAGATGTGATGAGGAGGCTGGGGGGGGGAGGGGCGGTTTGGGTAAGGGGGAATCTGGACATGTCAGCACCATATCCATCATCCGGCGGCATTGGTGAACGCAAGAACTTTGAAGCGCGGTCGTTAATTAGCTAGGGCACGAACTCGTTTATGAAACGTTTATAAAAAAAAAAGGACCCATTCCGAGAACGGCGGCCTCCTCTTTTGCTCCCTTTCCTGGCCCTATCTCCTCACAATCGAGGAAAAAGATGCCCTTCTTCGGCAACCTGCCCTCCGCCATCATTTTAAAAAACAAAGGGAGAGAGAAGGAGAAAAGAAAAGGGATAAAGAAGAAAAAAAGCCATTCAGGCTTCTGAGAGTGCTGCTCAACAGGATTAGGATGGGCTAGAAAGGGGGTAAACAGTGGCTGTCTGAATGGAGCGGGGGAGGGGGAGGGGGGGGGGGGCACTGGGATGGGTGTTTGCTGAAGGGGTTGGTCTGCGGGGAAGACAATGGTTAGATTAGCCATCTGCAGGCTTCAGGGTGCCATCGTCATTAACAGGCTTAGGGCCCCACAGTAACAGCAGCTCACCCTCCCTCCCCTTGCCTTTCTCTGTGCCCGTATGCACAAGGAGTCAAGCCCAGGAAGACTGAATGGGGTGATGGCTGGGGGTGATAAGATGGAACAACCCCCCACCACACACACACACACACACACACACACACACACACACACACTAACACACACACAAACGCACACACACACACACACACTAACACACGCTCAGCATACCCTCCCCCTCCTCCGTTCTCCCACAAGACCCTCCAACATGTCCCCTGATCCCAACCCCGTGGTATCCAGTTTAACACCTGCTTTGTCTTTCTCTGGGGTGAGGGAGGGGGGACGGCTATGGTTTTTGCATGCCAGTACGGGGACTCATCGACAAACTCTGAAGCAGAGCGAAGGTGGGAGTGAAGGGGGAAACCATAATCTGTTCACCTCAGGAGCCGCGGTGACCCCCCCCCCCCCCGGAGATGGGGATATGATGTCGGGGGACAGAAGGCACCATGCCAGGCTCTACGGTTCGGGATCTTTACCGTCCCGTTTTAATCAGCCATGACCGCACCGTGCACACACGCCCCTGCCATCCGCTCATTAGGACAGCGCCGTGCCGAGCGCGGGCAGTACAATGTCGGCACTGCCGCTTGGTCGCAGTGTGCCGCTCGCAGACCTGGGGTGCACGTGGACAATTACCGAAGTATGTCTGTTGAACGCGCACGACTACATAATGGGACTGGGTCTGCCAGGACTTATTATTTTTTATTCAACATTCTTTGAAGGGAATTCCTCAGCATGGTGGTTAGCCAAAAGATTTGCTCTGACACGGGATCGTAATCGCTAAACCAATCGCTATTTCCTTCCCACCTTGACAGAACTCTAAAGTTACGAAAGACACTCTGTGGGTTAGGGTTAGGGTCAGGGTTGGGAATAGGTTAAGGGTTAGGGTTAGGGCTCCGGGCGGTGTTAACACAGGGTGCCCTCTCACCCCCCAGGTCACCTGACTCCGGAGTAGCCGTCGTTCTCCAACGAGGTCACCCATAGGCCAGCTCGTCTCACTTTGTGTTTCCGCAACAGGACACCAAGGTGTGTGTGTGTGTGTGTGTGTGTGTGTGTGTGTGTGTGTGTCCACGCTTCTCTCCGCCATTCCCCTTGTCATCTGCTCCCTTCGTTTCTGTCCTCAAAGACAGAGGAAGGTGGCCTACATAACAAGGAGACAATAGACATTGTTCCCTCTAATTGTCAGCACGCCATCCCAGGAGGAGGAGGGGGGGTGGGGGGGGGGGGATGAAGAGGGTTACCCTCAGCAGTGAGAAAGTAACTCCTGTTATACAATACATGAGGAAGGATCTCCTATACAGTATTGGCTTACTCAAGATGGATGGAACTCCGGCACACTATGCGGAAGCGTGATGCGTGATGATTTTCAGGTGTAATGTCAGCTCCATTTCCTCAACCGCGTTGGATTTAACTGGCAGTTGAATTATTACAACTGTGACTTAAGGGGAATATATTGTAATTTTGTATTCTCCTTTTTATTAATAGTGAGGAAAAAGTAACACGTTCAAACACTTTCACATTTCTCTTAGATGGTACCAAATGAGGATATCATTCCGTAAATAACAATAGCATTATGTGATCATCACATTGACTAATAATGAGACTGATATCAGGCGTGCATTGCCCCTTGTCTATAATTCTCTGCCATCCACAGTAATGTGTCACCGTGTCATTCGAATAGCACTGACTGAGTGCTTCATGATTTTGCTGCTCAGCGACTCACACACAGCTCTGCTACCTTCTTTATATCTGTCAGCCTGCCGCGTGCCTCATGTTCCCCCCCTGATTTGAAAATGAGCCATTTAACTAGACACTCAATCCTCCGCCATTACCTGCCCGGGTTTACATGTGAGGAAAAGCTGTTTGCTTAGACAGATCAGTGCCATTGTCTCCATTAGCCTCGCTAACGGCGCAGCGCAAGTGAAGTGGCACTCAGGGGGGTGGCGGCCATTTGCAAATGAGTTCCCACGTAATGGCTGATTCAATTGTTCATTAGCTCTCCTCCACCAGCTACGACAGCACTCCAAACATGCAGATTAGTTGTGATAGTTGAGAGTGTGTGTGTGTATGTGTGTGTGTGTGTGGGTGTGTGTGTGTGTGTGTTTTAATCACTTTTCAAGGAAGAATATGACAGTTTTATGGGTGATGTGTTGGTGGGTGGGTGCTGGGGTTGTTGTCTCGACACGCCTAACCATAAAAAAAACAAAAACTCTGTTTGGAGGTCACTTGAGTGAGCGGAAAATCCAGGCAAACATGTTTTCACATCTTTTGGGAATGGCCAATTGAATTATTAAGTGCTGGCCCTTGCAAGCTGTCTATGATTATGAGTGTTGGAGGTTATATATGGATTTGCTTCAGAAGAATACATTATTTATGGTCAACACTCCCCCAAACTCTATCCCACATGCCCTTATAAAAAAACATAAATAACACTTCACTCATGACATGAAGCCCACAAAAACATGTGTACGTGCAAGTTGCTGCAAAATCAGCTGCACCTTACGACTAGTGATGAAAGGCAGGACAAAATATTATAAAGTCTGCCATTTGTTGTCCTTAGAAACCCCCACCATAGTTGAGCTTTAATGAAGAAAACCTTATCATCTCCATGTCGTCAGGCAAAACTGCAGCTCAACCCCTTGTGGCTAGAAAGGTGGGCTGTATATGATATTTATGCACTGTATATATATATATTTGGACATACATTCCCACTAAAGTGAATGACAACGTGTGTTCAAACCTTTGACTGGTGCTGTATATACAAAGTGATTTCCCCCTTACATATCCATATACATGTGCATGTAAATGTACTTTGGTGGTTGTGGTGGAGACAGTGGATGTGTCAGCGTGTGCTCATACCACTAATCACATTCCTCCATGCTGGGCCCCCTAAGAACCAGGGCTTACCAGAACATCCATCTCTCGTGGTCCCCTTACACCTTTGGGTATTCTCTCTCCCCATAGCTAGCCCCCTCCTCGTACCATAGCACGCACCATCTGGGAATGATAGAGCAGCCTCCACAGGGATTCCTGGGGTCAGCCCTCGTGATCCCAGGAAGCACTGGAGACTTTAGGTGTCTTCCCAGACAAGGGCTGACAGGATGGCCTTCGCTCCGCTGGGGCTTGTCTAGCACTGGACTGCTCCACATGTGGCTGACCTGCCCTTAGCATGGCTACCCTCCCAGGCTCACCACACCGACTGACTGTGTGTGTTGGTGTGTGTGTATGTGTGTGTGTGTGTTTGTGTGTTTGTGTTTGTGAGAGTGAGCAAGCTAGAATGAGGGGGAGACAGACACACATGGCTTGCCAATCCGTTGGTAAAATAGCTCACAGTGAGCTAAGACGTGTGCAAACATTTAGAGAGCACTTAGCGCTACTGTGTCACAGAGATGTGCCCAGCTGCTGATCAGCAGGGGAGAGAATAGGAGGAGGGCCTGGGGCGCTCGACACAAAAGCCAGGCAGAAATGTTTGGCCGCAACTATTAGTACCTTCTAAACAGCAAAGTGGTTCATTATCCCCCTGCACAACATGGGTACTTTGACTTTGCATCTTTGTGTGTGTGTGTGTGTGTGTGTGTGTGTGTGTGTGTGTGTGTGTGTGTGTGTTTGAAACAAACTAATGTGAGCAGTCCCACACGTGGCTCCTATCGCCGTATTGGGCTGTTAATGGGCTTGGTGCTCCCCTCCTCCCCAGGCGGCTTGATCACAAGCAATTCATTGGATCATCTGTGTTTATTTTAAGTGCAGAGCGTGGCAATCCATCATCTTGAGGAAGCACTGCTGCTTTTCGACGCCGTGTTTTAATCCATTCCGGAGAGGGTTACCGTTCCACTGTAGCGCCGATGAAAGGCGACGCGAGGGAGCGCCGAGGACGATTATGCGCGGGGCGGCGCGGCGGAAAGCTACAGGTGGAGGTTCCTGACGCTGTTTCAAAGCCTAACACCTGGCTGTGTTACCTCAGGGGGGAAAAGGAACGAGGAGCAAGGGTAGGACTAGCAGGACCGGCTGGAAAATCCACTTTCTCCCGACTGGGTTCCCACACGTGCTCTCCCATGTTTGTCTGGCATTAGATTTGCAACTGCATTCTGCATGCATCAGCAGGCATTGTAATTGGCACAGTACAGATTTACATTGGATTCACAATTGGATTCCCAATGACTGAGTCGCGTATATTTTCCCCCCATTGAACCAATAAGGGGTCTTAGCATCAGCCTCAAAACCAAATACTAATTCCTCAATTATGTAGAGACTCGGGATGCTTAACAAATAGACACCATAAGTCGCCTCGCGTTCACTATTGATCTCAGAATAATTGCATTCAATAACTGGGGATCCCTCTATATGAGATTCGGTTGAAAACGGCGTTGCGTGGCGTGCAAACAA
>JAVQIZ010006685.1:0-51876 GCA_036023535.2 Galaxias brevipinnis
AGATAGATAGATAGATAGATAGATAGATAGATAGATAGATAGATAGATAGATAGATAAGCCTTTATTAATCCAAATGGAATATTTTAGGATACGCTGCAGTTAGTTTATTTAGTTGTAATCCATATTGACAGCTATGTTGTAAATCGGAGAACAGGAAAGTTCCATTTATTGTTCCTTTTTGTATTGCTGTATCCTGTCCCTGTTGTTGTTGTTTAAGAACTTCCTGCTCAGCCCCTAACTGTGTACTGACACGAACAAATGTCTAAAAACTGTTGGACAGCTCACCATGCAGCCATGTCTCTTGCATCTGTGGTGTGAATGATAATTTGTCAGATTCAACAACTGTATTGTATTTACGTGTTTTCTTTCAAGATTGGGTGAAAGAAGAGTAATAGAAGACTTAGCCCTTCTGGACAAGCAATTCTCTTCTGTTCTTCATAGATTTTTGGCTATGACATTATGGCCCACCCATAAGATGTTATTGCTCCTCCCCCTCCACCCTATCTCTATGTGGCACTGTGTTTCAATCAATCCTGCTTTCGTCTCTTGCCTTGGTTGTCTCCGGTCTGTTACTCTCTGTTTTCCTCTTTCCCCCACCTTCTCCTCTTTCATTCTCGTCTCTGCCTGTCTGACCTGACCCCATTTCTTCTGTCCGGTACTAAGTGCACAATCTATTTTTCTCCCATTCTGTCTTTTTCTTTTGTCTCTCTATTTCTGTAATGAGGACTCTGCACAGGCTGAAGCTGATGAGCTCCCCCAGCCTCAGCGAGCTGGCGAAGAGTGAGAAGGGTTCCCCTGAGGAGAGGGGAGAGAAGCAGAAGAAGGCCGGTGCCAATGCCACCTGGAATAGGTACCCCTCAACATGAAAAGATTTGCTTTAATTTTGGTAATACTATCAAGCCAGATAATTCATCTGTGTGTATTTATGTATGTATGTCTTTGCCAGCATTCATAATGCTGTTATTGCAGTCTTCCAAAAGAAAGGCCTGGCGGACAATGAACTTTATGTCCTCAATGAAGGTGTCCGGTAAGATAGCACATTACCCTCTTTCTCTTACTGAGAACTAAATAGTACTATGTTACCTCCATTCTGAAAATGATCAAACATGTGCCTTATATACAAAATTAGACTGTGTTAAAATTCCCGTATGTTTATTTTTCTTGTGAATGAGCCTGTTTGTGTGCCTCTTGGGGGTCATGTGGCCTTGCCAAATATCCTTTTTTCTCTTTAGGCCAGATATTAGACCATTCGATCTTCTACCATACAACCTACTATAATAGCTTGGTAAAATATTTTTGTTGTCATGTTCCTTTATTTTTTATTATGGAAGCACTTCCAATTTAGATCCATATTTGAATGTCAGTGACAACCTTTTACGTACTTTTGTTTTATTGTTTTGGATTGTGTGCAGGTGGATGTGTATTTTAATGTACAATCTTTGAGTGTCACAAATATGTCTTTAGAAACCAGGTCTGTTACTTTCCCCTACGGTGGAAAATGAAGTAAAAGTGCTCTCTGTTTTGGTAGATTTGTGTGTATAATATGTTTCCATGTAAATAGCAAATAGTATAGTTTCATTGTTGAATTTAGTTTGCAATTACATTGACTTCTAATTGAATTATTTGTATTATCCACACACATCTATAATTAATTCCCACATTAATAAAGTATACTTTAACATAGTGGACAGAGGGAGGCCACTCAAAAATGTTAAGTAACCTTATCTTTATTTACTTAGTCACCTATTGAAAACCGAGGTGGGCTCCTTTTTCACAGAATACCTCCAGGTAAATTAAACTTCTAAATTGTTTTCTAAACATTTTAATTTAGGTTTAGGCTACTGATAGTTGAATATAACAAAATAATACCTGAACATTACAAGCAATTGGGTACACAGTGGATAAAAAGTGTGGCTTGTGAAATCATAGAATGTTTTAAAGTTCCACATAACTGTGCCCCGCAGAACCAGCTGTTGACAAAGGGAATGGTTATTCTACGGGACAAAATAAGGTTCTATGAAGGTAAGGCTGTTGAGCTTACACAGAATGGCATAGTATATAATCTGTAAGTACTACACAGTTGTAAATGACAACAATCATATTAACAATTCTGGTCTCTTGGTGATGTGTAGGTCAGAAGTTACTTGACACTCTAGCAGAAACCTGGGACTTCTTCTTCTGTGATGTCCTCTCCATGCTACAGGCCATCTTCCATCCAGTTCAGGTAGTTAGAGTACTTCAAACTGCATGGCTTCATAAACATAAAAGGTAATCGGTCACATACAAAACCCACAAAAAGTAAATAGTCTGTTCTTCTCATTTTCATTATTCTTCCCACCTTTCCCTCTGTTTCCCTTCCCTCTCCTTCCCACCCACTCTCTCAAGGGTAAGGAGCCTTCTGTTAGACAATTATCTCTGCTTCACTTTCGAAACACCATAGTCCTGAGTGTGAAGCTGGAAGATGCCTTGTCTCGTCCACGGGCACGTATCCCCCCTTCTGTCACACAGATGCTGCTCATCCTACAGGTAGACACACTTAGATGTATGGAGTCATGCAAATGCACAAACACACACACACATTTATCTTGTCTGCTAAAATACACTGGCATATCTCTTTGCTCTCTGCAGGGGGTACATGAGTCACATGGTGCGAATGAGGACTATCTGAGGCTGGAAACGTTGGTACAGAGGGTGGCTTCCCCATATCTAGGCACCCACGGACTCTATTCCGGAGACGGAAGTGAGGCTCACTGCTCATGTGTACTAGGTAAAATGCTATTCAGTTTTACAAAAATAAGTACATACACACACACACACACAAATATTGAATACTAATTTTGTTTGGATCTCTTGGTTCCTCAGAGAAGCGTTTACAATGGTGCTGGCCGAAGACTGTGGACCAGCCATCTAAAAACCCAGTGGTTCGATCCAAAAGCTATAATATCCCCCTTCTTCTCACACCTGTGGCTGAATATGACCCAGATGCCTGCTCTGTTGGCAGTGGCGGCATCAGGCGGCACTCTGCCTGTGAGATCATATCCTGTCTGGAGGATCAGGGCCTAGCTTATGCTGACCTGGCCTCTGGCACTGATCCGTCCACCTCCAGCTCCAACAGGCTCCGTGTAGGCTCTCAGTTCAATGGTATGACATCCTTTGCTGTTAAATTACCATTTAGTAAGAGTTTTCCGTTAAAGTTCAAATATAACTCCCCGATAACTTCCCTTTGGTTTACAGGAGCCAGTGGACCCATGGAATCACCGCTGCCTTCCCCTTCCATTCTTCCCCTTCGCTCCCCAGGACCCCTTCATGGAACTGAGGCCACTATAACTCTCACAAATTTGAGCACGGGTGTATCCTCCACACCCCCTAGTGGTTCATCCAGTCCTGAAACTATCATTGGACAAGTGCTGGAATCGGCTGACTCAGATTCAGATGGGATATTTATTGAATTCCCACCGTGCTGCTCTGATGCAATGGGATGCAGTCGGAAGGGCAGGCAGAATACGGTTTAAATACATTTTTATCAAGGATAGATGTGGTACCATATCTGAATTCTTTCCCATATTATTATACATTTGGTAAGACAGATCAAAGTGACCTACTAACTGGGTATAGAGGTTACATTCAGATTATAAGGCTAAGTGCAGTCCATTCTCTTTGCCACACAACGCCTATTTTTAGTCAGCAATTTCAGATTGACTTTGGAAACACATTTGCTCACTTGATTTTGGTCTAACCTTTAATTTATTTGAAATGTCAAAAATAATTAAGTGTGCCCTCAGCTGTCTTAAATATTTTCACTCTGATGCTCTGCTGTTGTGAACCATGATCAACTATTGAATTGTTTTAATTTTCAGTGTTATGGAAAGTATTACAATATTTGCTTGTCATAGCAAACATGAATGTAGTTTAATTACACCTTTGAATTTCTGTTTCATCAATGGGTTCGCAGCAAATTGACTTCATATTATCATATGGATTAATGACGTGCCGTTTACATATTATGACAAAATTAAGGTTTACACAGAATGTTTTCTCATGTATTTTGCAGCAACCACTACCGTACAAAAAGTATGTCTTACATTTCTTAATGCTACTGTTAGGTGAGCTTTTTTAACTTGAATTGTGATTTTGATAAGGGCTTTTTAACTTAAGCTTTTTCAATGATGTTTTACCTCAAACGTTTTGTAATCGCCTATTTTTTTTTTCTTTTTGACAATCTTTGAAAGTTTTTTATCCAATTGTAATTGTAATTTTCATTATATGTAATACTTCTTTGTAAGACCTCGGCTAAAATATAAGTGAATAAATTGTATTGGCCTGTAACGATATCGAATAATTTTGAACAGGTGGCAATATGATCTATAGCCTATATTAAGTAATGTTTACTTTGTCTTGGTGGAGAGAAACAAATGTAAATGTTCTTCCAAACCATTGACTAATTTGTAAACCATCTTGTTAGTTTTTACCCAAAAACTAGCAAGATGATTAACAAGTGAGTTAATGGTTTGGAAGAGTCTAGACTAGAGTCTACAGACCATGGCCATGGCTTGGAGTTCTGTAAAGGGCTAAAGTACGCTCGCGACAACTCTAGTTTACTTTTTTTTTTTTTACTCGTGCTGCTCTGCGGCTTCTACTTCCTGTTCAAAGGCGTAAGTTCCAACCGGAAGATAAACACTAGCTAAGCCTACTACATAGCTAGTTTGAAAAACATCCAGGTTCTCCGAAATTGGCTCAGCAAGCAAGCGAATGCCAAAATAAATAATAACGATTTTTTGGCGTGGCACGACCGATGAGCGTGGTAAGATAACCGAAAAGCACTCTTTAGTTACCTTGTCTACTTTGCAAGCTGATGAAGTCGGTTCTGAAGCGATTGGTTGTAAAGCTAACGTAACGTGCACACAGTAAGCTTGCTAGTCGTTTTATCATACTCATTGGCAAAAATTCCATAATGCAGCAATGTCAGCATAGGCGAATATAAACAAACAAAATTGCAAGTGTAATTTTTCATGGTGTTAATTCAATTTTCGTAAGGCTAGTTAGAAGGTCGTTGGATATGGACCGGTGTGACGATGACTGATGTTTACGGCTAGCTAGTGGTCTAACGTCAACTCATTTGTTTTGATATATGGTAACCTCACTGAAAAAAATCTGCTTTTATTTCTAGGCTTCTTCTTTCATGAGTGTTACAAACTTGACTCTGCTTTGCCATTTGTCATTTGTGTAACGTTAAATGAAAATGTCCCTGGCCCAACGAGTGCTCCTCTCTTGGATCTTCACTCTTATCTTCCTCATCATGCTGGTCCTTAAACTGGATTCCAAGATCCACTGGAATTGGTTTCTGATTTTCCTGCCAGTGTGGACATTCGACACCATACTCGTCCTCATGCTGATTGTGAAAATGGCGGGTCGTTGTAAACCTGGATATGACCCGCGGGAAGGGCATGAGCACCTTCCGCGGAGGGTGTGGTACCTTGTGGCCATGCTGCTGAAGTTGGGTTTCTGCTTGACACTGTGTGCCCGCCTGGAGAGTCTTCTAGACATTTGGCTCAGTGTGGTGTGTGTCCCTCTTTGGGCTCTGCTGGTTGGTGCCTTGGTGGAGTTGGGCTACAACGTGTTCCATTATAGGAGGGACTGAAATAGATGAGTAAGATGGGGTAAATCTCTGTCCTCTCAAGAAAGACAATTTGGAGCATTAGTGTGTTTACAAGAGAAAGGCAACGACTCACAAAAAAATTACCTGGACATGTTTTGCCACAAGGAAAACAGTTTTTTCAAAGATACATGTAGACCAAATAGGATTGGGGAACATTTAAGATAAAACGTTTTCTTAAAGATAGCAATTGTTTCATTTAGTCCATTATTAAACTCCTAAAGTGAGGAGAATAGATAGTTTGGGATTTTATAGACAAGCCTGCCTTGTGAGATTATGAGATTGAAATTGCAAAATGCAAATTTTTTTTGATGCGTCCATTTAAGTTAATTTACATAGTTTAGTATGAAGTGCGCGGGTTCGCGCAAGTATGTAAAAGTAATGCAGACTAAAGCGACAATTCAACTCCAAAGTTAACTATACGAACAACCAACACCTTTTAACAATACGAAATCCTGACCCAATAGGTTAACCTATCATTTCACCTGTAAGAATGTATTGGGTGTCATTAATGCATATGTTGAGAAGTTTTGTAGCGAAATGTTTTTCTTACTGCAGTGTCCAATGGGGCAGAGTGGGAGTATATCAGTGCTGCCAACACACAGAAGGACTGTTTACATAAATCTAAAACTAGGCCGTTCAAAAAATGGCATAATTTAACCTTTTTTGTGATGATTATTGAACGTAGATGACATTGGTTCAGCTAGTGATGTCTAAACAAAATGAAATGCAAAAAATATTAACCTTGTTTTGGAGACGAACATTTTCTTTAAAAATTGAAATGTGCTGGGTACAGTAATGTATGTTGTATAAAAGTGTATCATGGATTAATGAGAAAATACATTTTTATTGATGTATGTTATGACCCGATTCATAATGTCATTGGTTACTAGATTAACTGTCATAACCTAGGCTATTGGTTTCATGTTCAATTGCCCCACCTGCAATACCTAAGGTTTAAGTTTGAACTTATTTTTAAAGCATAATAGCCATAACAAACTTGTAAATTGAAAGAGTGCAAAAAGAGCTAGTACTTTTGCACTGTGGAAATTCTACATCTTTGGAAATTCTAGGTATGTTTTGTGTGCCTGATATGTCTTTATCTGCATTCTGTTCAAATTGAATGGACTAAACATTGTTCTTTATAATTAATATGTGAAGGATTTTTCTCTAGGTTTGAATTAATTGGAAGCATTGGCTTCCGAGTCAATGTAATATTAACCATAAAACCGTATATTGTAAATTACATTAAACCCTACATTATATAGTTATGACTAGACTTGGCTTTTGGTTTATGGCAATTTCCATTGGGATAAAATTTGCCAAATGGATAAGATACAATACAATGTAATATGGACTAGCAGGGAGGATGAGTTGATGCTCCGTTCAGCACAGTAATAAGAGGAGGCTGTCAGGTGTTAATATTACGAACCATTTATTGAGAGGTTCTGATTCAGAGTATAAATCACACTACCAAGTTTTATCTTAAGAAATAAAATGTATTTACAACAGAATTCTCACTTTCATTGGTTTCAAATAAAAACAGACAGTAAATGATATAAATAAGTTCTATGGAAAATAAAACTCGTCTTACAAAAAATATATGCAATTTCTGTATACATTTTCTCACATTGGTGCCAATACATCTATACTGTACAGTCCCGTACATACGGTATCATTTACAGCCCTGTGTGAGTCAAACAAGTAAAGCCAAGATTGAAAACAACCATACTCTAATTTCCTCTATGGTTTGTAATATTTGAAGTCTAGTTGATCTAATGTTTTATGACTAGGTAGCCAAATGAGCACCATCACTGAGATGCTCATACAACTCCCCAAACAATATGTCAGAAACAGGCTTTTCAGAGTGAAATTAAGTTGTTTTCCGATTGGCCAGTTGAGTACCTTAAGTAGGTGCTTTAAGAGCATAGTTAAGTAGTGCACAAGCACTGACCTATGGATCACAACCGATATCATATAGAGCCTACAAACATTCGTTAACAAACATGAAGTGAGTTACTCAGCTTACATTCTTACACAGGCCCTGCTCAAATACTATGAACACATCCTTCCAGTATCAGAACAATTTCAAAGTAAAATGAGGCATCTGTCTAAGCTATGTAATGGAATGCATCCTTTTGTCAATTCAACTGCTAGAAGATCAGTAAAAAATATAAAGGACTTGTTTTCCCAGTACATGAACAGAGCCATGGCATAAGTTGTACAGTAGAAACAAGACTACACATCTAGACATTCATAGTAAAAAGTCTTTCTGCTGTTGGGGTGTGTGTGGTTTCAGGGGATGTTTTAAAGAGGGCTGAGGCCTCGTGTCCTGTATGGGCAAAGCAGATTTCACCTGTGTCATGTCCTTTACTTTTGGTCCTTTAGAGGTCATTATTGTCCGGCTGTCAGGGCCAGGCTTAGACGAACTGCCACGGAAGTCACTGTGATGGTGTGTCTTAGGTCTACCCTCTGTGAAGGACAGGGGCAGCGTTTGGTGAGCCTCCATTGGCTTGAAGAGGTCAAAGGTGATGAGTGTCCGTGGGGCTTTGTGCTCCGAGGCAGGGTTGGCTTTCTTTCTCTCCTTATGGTTGGTGTCCTTCTCTCTTTTGGCTTCCTTCTTCATAGGAGCAGATGCATTCTTAGGAGCCTTGCCTTCCTCTCTCCCTAGCTTAGGTTGCGACGTATGTGGGGCCGTTGCGGTACTCTCTCTCCCCTCTCTATGGCCACTCTTTTCCTTCTTCCCATGTGATAGTTTATGCCTATGCACGCTGCTCTCTCTTAGCTCCTCTCTGTCTTGGCGTAGGTGGGATGGGGTCTGTGAGCCGCCGCGGTCTTTATTGTGGTCTTTCTCCCTCTTGACTGGAGGTTGTGTCTTTGAAGTTCCATCTGACTCCTTGGGCCCCTTATCCTCCCTCTGACTCTGGGGTGCTTTACTGCCCTCTTTTGTCCAATCTTCCTCCTCTTTTTTCTTTGCTGGCTGTAACGTCTGCATGGATGTGCTACCCTCTCCCCCCACCTCTACCTTACCTTTCTCCCTCTCTTTCAGTCTCTCACGCTCTTTCCCCTTGTCCTTCTTCTCTTTTACCCTATCTTTCTCTTTCTTTTCTCTATCCTTATCTTTACCCCTTTCCTTTTCTTCTTTCTCTCTGTCTTTTGTTCTCCCTTTCTCCTTATCTTTCTCTTTCTTGATTTGGGGTGCATGAAGTGTGATGGCGCTACCATCTTTGGCCCTCTCTTTCTCTTTCAGTGCTTGGGGTGGATTCTTTTGCAGCCTCTCCTCGTCCACCTCCCGCTCATTCCTAATTAGTTGTGGTGTCTTTGTACGAACGCTACTCTCTTGATCCCCTTCGCCCACTTTCTGCGGCGTTTGAGGAGTGTTTTCTTCTCTTCTTCTCTCTTTCCCCTCCTCTTCTGCAGGCCTACTTTCTAAACTCGAGGCAGTGAGAATTTGCTCGTCGTGCTCCTCTTTGACTTTGGGTGGGCTCTGTACAGATGTTGAGTCTCTCGTTTCTACGCCTTCATTCGTGTGTTCCTCGTTTCCGTGCTCTTTCTTGAAAAGGTGTGGCAGATTATCCGGGGGAAGCCTCTCTTTTTCCTCTTTATACTCATGCTCCAGCTTGACCTCAGCCTGCCTATGTACTTCCTGTTCTTTCGCTGCTCCTTCCTCATCCTGCTCCTCCTCTTTGACTTTCTTTAGGGTCGGAAAAGAAATGCAGTTGTTGTCCTCCTCATTCACCTCTTCTTCCTCCTCCTCGCCTTCCCCTTGGTGGTACATTTTGAGCCGGATGTGCCAGGCCAGACTACAGACAGCAGAGACCGTTTTGAACTGGTGTACCACTCCTCTCGGGATAAAGTAGATGTCATCATGGTGGAGCTGAATACGGGCATACCGGATCCCCTCCCTCCTCAGCTGGTTCAGCTTGGCATCGTCGATCCACTGCACACACTGTTGAAACACGAGAAAATTCAGAAATTCAATTCCTCTTACAATTTAGATCAACAAATCAATCCTGATGTAAACTAAAATATTTAGTGCATACAGGCACATTTATGAAGTGCAATTCCTCTTAACATGGGTCTCTTGGCCTTCAAAATAGAGTTGGTTTGTCACAGTGCGTGGGCTGTGTACTGTGGATGTGTGTGCGTGTGTGTGAGAGTGAAAGTTACCTGTGATAGAGGTGGCTCATGCAGGTCCAGCTGCAGCCTCATCACTACGTCAGAGAAATCTCCAGCATGGAAACAGACTACGTCTTTGGTGATCCTCGCTGGGGCGTCGACACTATAAGAGGGGTACAGAGTGACCATCAGTTGGCTGTTTACACAAATGTGTGTGGGTGAATATAGAGGATGCATGGGGGCAATAGCTGGGCACCCACCCCTCGCCACAGCACACAGCCTTCAGTACGCCAACAGCTGCAGTGGTCTGTCTCTCAAAGCCCTGGCCTATGTGGTCAGCATGGGCTCGTGTTCGGTCCTCAAACAGCATCTCTCTCGGCTCACTGGCTCTCGGCAGGTACTGCAGGTTCTTTATTTCATTGGTGGACCTGTTAAACATCATACAAAAATAAATATAAAAAGTATAAAAATCGGCATGCCCACAAAAGTTACCCGCAAGAAACAGCATTGTTACTACATTGTAAATAACATGTTCCATTTTAAGAGGTCAATTATTGTTTTACAGAATGAGCACTGTGATCATGTGGAGTCAATGAAGAGCTAAGCCCTCCCAACAACATCTTTAACATTTATTTTTTAAGCATTGCGCAGTTCACGATAAGAGGCCAAGAGCATTCCATAGCTACACCCACCTTTTCCTCTTGAAAGGGGATTTGGGCATGTCTGCCACAGGGATCATCTGCTCTCCAGGTCTGACCCACATGATGGGGCCGTCGTCGCTCTCGGTGTGGCTCTGCAGCCGCAGGCTGGAGAAAGTGCCCCATGGCAGAGTACGCTGCAGCAACGCAGAGGGGGGCGGTCACACTCTGACACGAATATTACACTCACACAGACTACAACAGGACAAGAGACACCTGCAGCACGCAAACACAGACTCAAGAGTATCGCATCCTGCATACAGTGGACAACTAGAAAGCACACACGCAAGATGCAACAGTAGTCACACCCACACACAGATCATGCACGCAGCCTCACTCACCTCGAGAAACGGGGACTCCTCCAGCATGTTGATGAACTCGGGGAAGTAGTCCCCCACCTCCTCGTCCACAGCACCCACTAGACTGACCTGCCGCATGGCCCCGGCTCGGTACGTTCCCTGGGAGTAAGTCCTCTTCACCTGCCGCACCACACAATAGAATACTATTATTGCCAGAGCATTACCATCATAGCCTTTAAACACACTGAGGAATAATCCAGGGCCAAAAAGTCTGTATGTCCCAAAAATTAAGAATTTAAATAAAGTGGTGTCCTAGTCTATTTCTTTCACAGAGGGGATTGTTGAGACTCATTCTAAATAAGCTGAGAGGTGTCTGAATAATCTGTGCTATTCTTCCTTTTAATTAGCTTTCAAGTCGATTTGGCAGTAGATGCGTAGTTTCCCGCAGTGATAACAAACCACGTCAACAATATGCTTGCAGCTAATGCCTTATTAGATTCACACAGGGCATTGATAAACTAATCAATTGATAGGCAAAGCAATGTTCCATAATTGCCAATAGACTACTACATGTGTGGGCACAATCCTTATGTAAATGCAGCTATTTAGTTGATTCCACAATAGCTCTTGTATCTACGTCTCAGACATTTAATCTACGTATCATATGCTTCCCTCAAAAATCATGACCTCTGTATCACATGGCTATAACACTTCTCTGTGATTCTTATGGGTAATTGACCTTACCACTAGTTATCGAAGAAAAATGTTATCCACAAACAAGTCCTTCACTCTCTTTCAAGACTGAACTGTTATATACAAATGTGATAACATTGCCTTCAGCATTTCTGTGGGTTTAGTAAGGAAGTATTTCTAGTTCTGAATTACTTACTACCTTACTGTCTGAAGGGGTAGACAAAGTGTTGCTAGGCTACAGGACTGTCCCCAGTTGAGGAAAAAATACTAATGCAAACTTTCACAGAACTGAAAAATCAAAGGGCCACATGCCCAAACACCTTGGTAAACTGCCGTAAGGATTCAAGTAGTCAGCAATTTGAGGCAGGAGAACAAGGGGGGGAAATAATCATAAAGGCAACATTAAAGAAGCTCATAAATGCTCTAACAACACAATATCATAACCCAAACAAAGCATGCAGCAAACTCCTCTTCTCTGACAATTCCCTTAGGTAAGTGAGTTACGCCAACACCCATCCCCATAACCTCCAAACACTGACTGATACGTAGAAGCACACTGATGTCTGCAGTCTACAATAACTGCTTTCCCGGGGCCCTTGTTTGCCCATCTTCAAACTCTCCTTCTTGTAAGTTATCTTACAGCATCTGTGACTTGCCAAGTGGCAAACAAAAGGAGCAGCACATTCTCACCTGAGTGTGGAAGTTGGCCATGGTGGTAGTCTCTATATCCTTTTTCCCGAGCACTTCCATTTTAACTGGTGAGTTGGGGAAATTGAAGGAAAAGTAGTCGAGAAAGTCTGGGAGGTAAGATGCAGCTCCGTGGATGATCCCCATCACATAGCACGCTGCCTGATTCTGGTCCTCACTAAACGAAAGGGTCACAAACTCTTGGGCAAAGCGTTGCATCTCTGCTGGTGAGAGAGAGGAAAGCTGCTCGCTGTAGGCATGAGCCACCGAGGCTCCTCCATTAGCCTGCTGCTCGACATGGATTAGATGCCCAAACTCCAAACCAGCCAAACCTGGGGATGCGGTGCTGTGAAGAGGGGAGCCATAGCCCAGCCTCTCCCTGATTTTGTGGAGACAGGAACTGGAGGTAGTGGTGGTGGGGAGTAGAGAGTCCTGATGACCCTGGTGTGGAGCTGTAAGGGTTTGGAGTAAGCTGCTGCTGCTGTTGTTCCCATTTATTTTACTGAGGAGGTCTGGTAGATCCAATGACAGGCCAGAACACACCGTCTGGCTGGACCGGTGGTACATTTTAGGCCGGTTCCGTCTTTCCTTCTCTCTCTCGCCATCTTTGTGCTTCTTTTTCTTCTTCTTCTTCAACTTCTTTAGGAGAATTTCTTCCTCGGACAAGACTTTGGGAATCTCCATCGTTTCTGCAGCCTCTGTTGACTCTGAAAGAAAAAGGGTACACTAAAATGAACAATCGTTGCCATACAAAAAGCAGTGTAACAAATGCAATCAAATTTTACACTGATAGCTCACATCAATAGTAAAATGCTACTTGCCTGATGTATTTTAGAAAACTAGAAAGTTAAACCAACCATGAGAAGCAAACTAAAAGAATGATAAAGCTCCTTCTTACCTGTCTGTAAAGAACATTCATCTCCATTCTCTCTTCCAATGTCATTCACAGGCATTATGTTATGATTCTTCCACTCCTTTTCTTTCTCTTTATCCCGCTCTCGTTTCTTATCTCTTTCCTTAGCCTTATTAACGTGATCTTGAAAAAATACCAACAGGACAGTTTAAGGCAAGTTAAACTGACGATAAATTCTCCGTAAACATAAGCACGTGTAGGCATAAATTTATGATACAAATTGGGTAATAATAGAGCTGATTAATATTTTTGTGTGAATTACCCTATATTGTTATTTGAATGCTTACGCCCATAATAACTGCAATAATATAATGTTGCCATATACAAACAATCGATTACTGCCATACCTCTCTGTAACATTTTCACGTCACCGTTCTCCGTCTTTGTATGGCAGCTAACGTTATCTGGGCTTACTTTATCCATTAGTAAACTCTGCGTTTGAACGCTTTTATCTTTCTCCTTGTGTCGTTTCTCCTTATTCCTTTTTACTTTGTGAGGAGAGGCAAGGAAGTTGCTGATCTTGAAGATTTTTCTAGCAGGAGCGGGCGCGGTGGAGTTGCTTGCCTTGGCCGGGCCGAAACTCCATTTCGCTGGGCTCCCATAACTCTGCTTCCCGTTGTGTTTTTCCCCTGCGCAGACCTCTCCGTTCAGTTTCTTATGTTTCAAAGTCTTGTCTTCAATTCGGACTTTCTTTGAAGGTGGAGAATAAATATCGCTGGAAGACTGTGGTCGGCTCTCAGGTGGCCTTTTAGGTAGCAATGGTTTAGGGGAATTTGTTTTGCTATTTGCTGCGAAATGCATGGAGTCCACGGACTCGGCCATCTTGGAAGTTTCTATTTTTTACGGTCATACGTAAGTGGTCCGTGAGAGCAAGGGGGAGGCGGAGCTTTTTGTTCAACGTTGGGTAGGAGAACGCAGAATGGGGGAGGTTAGGGCATGTAAACCTGGTTGCATTCAAGGTCCTAACTTGGAAGTATTGCTTGACTAGTGTACATGAGATTATGTTAATTACAGGCGTTGTTTGCACGGTACTAACCACACTGCAAAAAGTATCCAGTTGGACAATTCCACCTTTTGATCTCGCCTAAAATGTATTAATTTCTCATGTCATGCATGCACACATTCCCTGCACAACACATTCAATGCACATGGTCAGAATTGTGTATGTGCATTTTTTTTTTTTTACACGAACAATACCACCCAAACCAGATTTGGGACAGTTGCCGTTACTGATTGGTCATTGTCAAATGACTTCTTTGACGTAAACGGGGATGGCGTCAACTCATTAAACGCCTCCTCTCAAAAATAAAATGTACTGTACAAATGTACTGCATTGTATTCTTCCACTAGATGGCAGTCCCAGAACAAAAGTGGTTTGTCGCACCTTTATCACAGCTGTTAATTCTTTAGAAAAGACCCAAACACTGATAAAAGCTCCAATTTATGACAATTCTACTTATTTAAGAGTTACACAACCTATATCATATGTCAGCCATCCTATTATTGTTTTTCTTCATTTTTTGCCTTATCTTAAATTAATAATAGGCTCATCCAACCTCTAAGCAATTGTGTTTCATGCATATTCTCATAAAAATGTTAGAACATGCCATTTTATTAATGCACTGGTATTTGTTTACGTTCTAATGTTAGTAAAAACAAGATAGATATTCATTATCTGAGTGGAAAGTTACCCTGCATAAATATGCTCCAGACAAAACCCCATTGTATACTACCACCTCACTTGTAATAGGTAAACAAGAGTGGTTAGTCTGTAATCATAGTGTACACTGTCCAGTGACCTTTAAACAGGCTTAGTCCATCTAAAAGCCCAAGTGTTTTGTTTCTTTGGATCAAAATTTATTGTAAGTGCATAATAGACAAAGCAAACTCATTGAGATGGTTACCATGGAAATATTGAATACAGTGTGTGGAAGCAAATTACTCTTTTGGCTCACACCTTCCAAAAGTGTTTTGATGGTAAAAACATCTGCAGCAGCCTATGGAAACAAAAACATATTGGAGCAGGGATGGCAAATATAAAGATAAATTAAACATTTCAAAATGGGGTACGGTTAAAATGAAATGTGTATTAGTGACTACTGTCACCTTTATCAGCAACTTTATATATGTTCGCATTTCCGTATTGAATATGTTTTACGTTTTGCACATAGTGTTTGTTTTTTTTGCAGTTATTGTAACTCATGATACAGGAGTTGACAGAAACTAAACAAAATTTTCCTTAACCAAATTTGTTTACAAACAGACTCTTTCAGGACACCATAGACTTTCCTGTCGGCGGAAACTAGACATTTAATCTGATATACTGCATCTTAGCTCCATCCAATACCACCTCAAAGCCCACTACACTCTCCATGGTGCAAGGTGACTGAGCGGTTGAACCAAACAACGTACTCCCACGTTAGGCCCTTTTTCCACAAGGTTCATCAACCCGATTAATATTGAATCACAATTTTAAACAATATCCTAATGAAGTCCAGGTTTTTGGAACACACACAAAATTACTTGACGTTATCTGTTGTTGGCGGAGAATAGGAAATCCAGCCCAGATGTGGGGGACACTTAGTCCTACTCTCATAAAAGATTCATTGACCAATGAATATGTGAAAGAAATTATAAA
Source organism: Galaxias brevipinnis (assembly GCA_036023535.2). NCBI lineage: Eukaryota > Metazoa > Chordata > Actinopteri > Galaxiiformes > Galaxiidae > Galaxias > Galaxias brevipinnis. The sequence continues at coordinate 15,702 of JAVQIZ010006685.1, forward strand.
AAATGGATGCATCAGAAACAATCCATTAAGAGAAAGGCGACGGCGTAAACAATTGTTTTATTGGTCTGCGTTTGTGCTTGGGAGTGAGTCTAGAGAGGGAGAAAATATGTTGTTTTAGTTCAAGGTGTTTAAACATTGCAAGAACATAGATAAGATAATAGCGTATAACATGACAGCATACACTTGACCTATGTCTTTCAGATTTGTCATGCACATAACAAAATGGAATACAATGAACAGAGCAATGAATCCTCAGAATAACAATATTACCTCAAACTTGCATAGCCAGACAAACATGGGACTCACTGCAGTCTAGCTGGAAATGGCACACTTATGCCCAGAGCAAACATGACAGGTCACAGTCACTTTGCTGTGGATGGAGATTAAGTGCCTGGCAGTAAGGCAAAGCGGCAAAAATAGAATGATGGCCGATGTTTATTCCAGGCAGTGCATGGAAAAACTAGTGTTTATACAGCCTAGAACAGTGAGTGGGGCAAGCCGGTGCAGTGAGGGAATTCAAAACAGCTTTTTCCAAGGCAGAGGGCACCGTAAGTAGAAAGAAACTCACTGGACCATAAATGGGTAAACCCAAGACCCCTGGTATTTTTGGTATAACTAACTATGTTTTGCATCTATTATCAAAAATAATAGCCTGAGACAACGATCAAAACCAGTCCATCCTTTCTATATGAAATGCGAACTGTTTCAGATTATATATAGATAGATATAGATCTACCTATAATATTATGGGTAGATTATTACAACACTAACCTTTGATCAGTTTGTACTGCAGGTATGTCTTAATTCTATAAAAACATCTGGGGTTTATACCAGGTTTTGTAATGACGTGCTTCTTGGATGGTAAATCAACACAGCTTAGCCTTACGACAGAAGGCTCTTTAAAGTGTAAACGTTTCTCTCACACCCTTTCCAATGTTAAGTGCTGGAGTTTTGGATTGATTAAAAGGTGACATGTTACCTTGTCCTGGTTTACATCCAGTATTGAAGCCAAAGATTAAAAATGTAAGCTGTTTAGCATTGCTTACAACTTCAAACAGTGCTGTATGAATTTGATTTGGAAAATGACTCCTCTTGGACACACTTCCAGGAAATTAAATACTCTTCTAAATTGCCACAATCTCAACAAGATATTAAAGGCCATAGTTTAAAAAGATCTGTCTGTGAATCAGTGACCATAGACTCCCCCATCCTGTCTCTCGTGCTCATTTTCCTTTCCTGTCTATCCACAACGCCATCTTTGTTAGACCAAAGAGTTCCGGTTGTCATGATTAAGCAACAGATGCAAAATACCTCCTCAGGTCAGACAGAGAAATATGTACAAAAGGTAGTTCCAGAAGAGCTTATGGGGACATTTTAGGTGAGATCATCTCTAAACATGCGTTAAAACAGATCCAGAAAAGCATACAAAACCAAGGATCCTAATTATTATGTTGCATTTTTATCTGTAATGGACATCTAGACCAATAGCTTAATAGAGGGCACTGTTTAATGTAAATACCTCAACCCTTATAATTGTGTAAAAGTGTGCAAAAATCAAATCAGTCAACAATCTTGAAGTATCTAACTATGTTAGTGCATTCGCATCCACCAGGCCTCCAGGCACTAATATGTGATCCTACATTCCTGACTTTTATCCCTCGGAAGCCAAAATAAACCACAACTTAAGATGAATACGAAACATGCCTTTTCAGTCTGCCACTGCAACAAACACTTGGCTACATACCAGGGTTCAGTATTGTGCTTCAAATGTATATTCATACCTAGTACATTTGCCATTTGCATGTTTTAAGACCTATTGAGCCTTAGCCTGCCAGAGCAACTGTCACTCCCATGCTCTATTCGATGACAGAATAGTTTTTGTGTTTAATATAATGGCATTGAGTGAGAATAGGTTAAAAATTATTCTCATTATATGTTACAATTAGGTTGAGGTAGGTGGAAATCTTTCATATATTGTTTTGTGCCATTTATGACAGTATTCTGCCTATACATTTAGCAAACAAACTTAATAACCCCATCTCTTCCATGATTTTAACTTTATCATGAAAACTGATTAATGATAGCTTTACCTTGAAATATCTTTCTTCTCTTCATATATTTTGCCTCTATCTCTCCTCACATACAGACACAGTGGAAAAGTTTGTCATTTGTCCCCTCCCTTCACACTCTCCCTCCCCCTCCTCTCTGTCACAGCTTCCCACACCGAGGTGGGTCTTTGGCATCTTCCTGCACCCTCTTTCTCTCTCTCTCCTCTTTCCTTTCTCTCATTACATTCTTAAAAGGACACAATGAAGCTTGCAGCACTGTGCATGTGTGGGACCTTGCTGGTATTGTCCAACCTTTCTAAGACCACAGCAAATCCTGGCGAGGGAGCCATCTATTGGAATAAGGGACATGAAGGCTGCCCTGTTTCTTTGAAACTTTCCGGACCTTGCGGAGGAGAGGGACAAGATGAAGACATGTGCCCCTACCAAGTCAACCTACCGCCACTCTTCGTTCACCTGCCAAAGCAGTTTGGGGAGCTGGAGAAAACTTTGAGAGAGGTACGGAAGCTTAAGGAAACAATTGATAAGCTAAAGAAGGCTTGCCATGAGTGCACACTGGAGAGAGAGAAAGAGAAGAGAGAGATCGTTTGGGGAAATGAAAAGGGAGGTAAAGGGGGAAATACAGGTGAGATAGACTGTGTTAAAGCGAATGATGCTGGGAGAATGGAGAAAGAGGAGGAAATAAATAAATTGGAAGCAGGAAATACTACTGCGGAAGAATCCCCTGACTTGCAGAAGAAGAGAAAGAATCAGGAAAGAGAGAAAAATAAATGGGAATCAGAAAAAGAACAAGAAAACATACGAGAGAAAGAAATTATAAAAGTAGAGGGAGAGAAAGAGGGAAAGCCAGAATCAGGTGAAAGTGATATAAAGCATTTATGGGAGTCAGAGGTGCAACCCGGCAGGGAGACAGACAGCCATGGAGAAAAGGTACAAAGGACAGGCGGAGACGGAAAGAGCGCAGAGGGATGGAAGAAAAACATAAAGGATAGGAAAGAGAAGGCAAGTCAAGATGACAACCAAGAAGGAAAAGAGCATCAACTAGAGGAGGAAATACAAGGCAAGGTGATTAGAGATAAAGATAAAAAGGAACAAGTGAATGAGATGCAGGTCCATCATCCTCGGCAAGGAAAAAATGAGACTGAGTGGAAGGAGGAGAGAAAAAAGCCAATCGAGCAACATAAACATATAGAAAAAAAGAAAGGACAACAGCAAAAAGAGAGGGTAGCCAAGTCAAATGGGGAAAAGGACAATGACAAAGAGAAGCAGGTGGAGGACTTGGTGAGAACAGAAAAAGACAAGGCTACAAAGATTGAGGAAGAATCTCTCGAGGCAGGGAATGAGATGAATAACATTAAGGAGAAAACAGATCCGAGCGTGCAAATAGACAGTGGTGGGGAGTTGGTATCGAGCAAGCCCAGTGAGGGGATGACAGACATTGTTTCACCCAGCCCCTGGGTTTTCCCAACCCCTAACTCAGGCCCATGGCCTGATTCCATTATGTTAGAAGAAAGTGTCACAACGGCACTTCCATCTTTGTCTGACGTACGCACTAGTAATATCATATATACTAACAGTGGGTTAGGTGTCATTCGTTCGCAAGAAACCAGTGCCAACTATGGCTCACGCACAACCTCTGTCCCAAACTCGAACTTTTTATCCAGCACAAAGGTTAGCACTAGCTCCAGCACAAATTCCATCACCGGCTTAGCTCTCCCTAGCCCAGAGGACATCTCTGATCCTAGCCTTAATGTGGACCAGAATTTAAGGAGTATCAGCTCAGGGGCTGGACCTACACAGATTCCCAGCCTGAGACAAGAACAAACTCTATCAGGAAAAACTCTTAGCACTCTTAGTTTTGAAGGAGGTATTCATCAAATTACTACTGCCAAAACCCCAAGCTACACACTTGCAAATTGGCCCACAACCACCAAAAAGACAGTGAGATATGAGAACATGACACCCGGCCAAACTACGAAAAAGCCTCGTCCAAGGACCAGATATGTCAACAAAGCCCGAATAAGCCCAACAGCTACTCTCCCCACTCCAGCTGGACTACTGGAAAGGATCTTCACCAACAACTCAAGCTTCAGACCTGCTCCAATAACTAATGTGGACAGACAGGGGACCGTTAAACATGTATCAACCATCTCTATCCATCACAAACAAACCACTATCCAAACAACTAGCTCACCTAAACCTCAGCATGGGACACTTAGCCCAGGTTCTAGTTTATCTGAACCAGCTACAAGAATCTTTCAACCAGACCAACACAAACAACATGGCCCGGAGTCTAAGCCTAAAATTACACCAAATAAAAATACATCAAGACCTGGCATAAAACCCAAACATATTGTGACCAGCTCTAAAATCTTAATCTCAAACTACAGCACAAACAGTCCATCTTCGGACACTACTACTACCGCTAATTCAAAGTCAAGAAGGCCAGGTACCAGAACCAGCTCCACACCAGCTACGTTTCACTCTGGAGCAAGCATTAGTAGTAGCCCCAATATGTTAATCCCAACTGATCCTAGTCCAACCACAACCCGCCAAGGAGATAGTTTTAACACATGGACCACCACAATAAAGATCTACCTTCCGGAAACACACCAAACCCCTCTGATAACCACAGCCTTTTCCAGCCACAGGTCAGGAAAAACCAGCCCAAGTTCAAAATCTAAATCAGGTGCCGTGTCTTTCCTAGGTAATGGGCCAAAACCAGGTAAAAAACCTAAACTCAACCTCAAAAAGAAACCCGATCAAAAGCTTAGACCTAAACAGAATTCAACAGCTCCCAACAATGAGCTTTTGGATAGAATTAAGTTTGAATCTGAACCCGAGCCTAAACATACAGAACTAAAGCCAAAACTTAAATCTGACCACAGACCTGTGTTAAACAAAACCCTTGCAGATAAATTTGATCAAAAATCTATATCTGACAAAGATCCTGAACCTGACCAAAAGCAAAATCCCAAACCAGAGCAAAAGCCCAGTTTTAATCAAATGCCCATTTCTACTCATCAAATGCCTACACTGGACAGAGAGACATTTGAAAAGCCTCTGCCTGACCTAAAGTCCAAATCTGAACCTAGGCCTTTTCATAAACCTGACCACAAGGCAACACATACCAAGGGGCCTAATTTTGACCAAGACCTCAAATTCGAGCCCTCCAAAAATCTCAAACCTGAAACCAACCAAAAGTCAGTATCAGAGTCAAAGCCTGGAGCCAAGTCTTCTCCTAGACCCTGGATAAACCCAAGTACTGGTGCACAGTACAAACCTTACCAAAAACCCACGACCATCCTAAAACCAATACCCGTTGTTAAATCTAAAAACAAGTCTACAACATCTTTACACTCTTCTTCTGTTCCTTTGACAACCTTGAAGAGCGTTCACTTATCTTCCCCTGAAACAACAGATAAGCCTCATCACTTTAAAAAGATAACCAAGACAAGGCCCAGCCAGAGGACTATCCACACAACTTCCAGTCCCAGGAGAGGTCCCACATGGAACCCGAGGACCACCCCAGCACACTTCCTAAGGACTAGTTATGTTAATAGCCACTTAGCCTTGACAAGGCCAAGCATAAATAATCTAAACCCAAAAACAATGAATAGACAAATAACCCAGCATTATGAATTACGAGCTACAACAAGCCCAACCAAAGAAACTAGCACCACTCTCAACTCAAACCTCTTTGGTGAGAGTAAAATATCCACAGAACTGAGTCTACACACTAGCATTGTCACACGTAGTGACCTAAGCTTACAGTCACAGGTCAACCTACACAAAAAACATACAACCATTAGCATACACAAATTTAGCCAAAGCTCTTTCCGCAAACCTATATGGAGCAACAGCTACAAAACTGTAACTAGCCCAATGGTCAGATCTCCTTTAAGCCCAACTATGACCACCTTTCACAGTCCTGACGCCCCCACCCCAAGCCCCATTCCTGACTCCACTACACCCAGTGCAAGAGAGCTGCGGGTAAAGACAATCCAGGTGGCTGCTAACCTGAATAACACCCAGGGCACACTTGGAGGGAAACTGGAAAGGCATAAGAAGGCCCAGTCTAAGGAGGACACTGAGGTACAGCAAAAGGGCAACAAGGTCAACAAGACCGAAAGTCAGCACCTTCGCCCTGCACAGACATCCTCTGAGGGTAAAAAACTCATTAAAATATCACTTCCATTCTCAATCAATATTTCCTTCTAATGCCGAGCACTGCCCAAATTGAGTATGTTATACCAGTCAGTGATGATATGTTTCTAGTATGCAAGATGAACATAAATATTAGACATTTGTAAAATATACTAATAACATGCTGATGTCTTGAGAATATAGCATGTGGATGTAACTTGTTACATAATCTGAATTACAATAACTATGAATATTGTATGTACTGCAGTTTATTTAGCTTTTTCTCGTCGCAGACCTTGTCAACATAAAATGTATTTCCTATGGTTACAAGAAACAAATGGGAGAGAGCAAACCCTCTAAAACAATATAGACCATAATAGCTTAATTCCAAAATGTGTATTTTTCCTCAAACGTGTCTGATTTTAGGATTGTTCTTTCATAAAATTTAGCTAGAGGTAGAGAAAAAGCTGTGTAAGAAGTGAGATATTTTGCAGTAGTTCATGAGTGGAAATTGTGAGATAACTGTTATTGCCCAATTCATATTATATTGGTATGACATCAACTCCAAACAAAATGTTATGAGGATTTTAACTGAAAAGACTGTGCACCCTGACACAATATCCAATGATCCAATGTAATATAATCAGATGTAGGTCTGAGATCACCATCTCTGTAACAGATGTCGCGTTTATTATTTGGTATATCACATGTCTGCCATAGTGAGGTTAACAGAGCCAGCCGCACAGCTGTTTCTGACCTTTTCTATGGCCATGTCCAGACTAAACAGTTTGAAAGATGAAAGAATCCAACTGTCAGTGCATATCTTGATCAACATCAAATCAATCTTTTAGACTAATACGTGTCTTTTTTTAGGCTGTCATTGTCAATTTGAATTTGTTCTTAATTAAAATTAAAAGGTGAAAAATTTTATTTTCTATTAATCTCAATGCAGTGACCAGGACACCTAAAGACTGCTCTGATCACGTCGGCAGGGGAGGAAAGAAAACTGGCCTGTATCTTGCAACCCCTGACCCCCGGAACGGGACCTTCTCTGTGGTCTGTGACATGGACCTGCACGGTGGGGGGTGGACCATTCTACAGCTTCGCCAGGATGGCAGTGTGAGCTTCAACCGGAGTTGGGCTGACTACCGGATGGGATTTGGGCAGCTGAAGGGAGGAGAGTTCTGGCTGGGTAATGATAAGATCCACCTCTTGACCAGGTCCAGGGATATGGTCCTCCGAATTGAGCTGGAAGACTTTGACGGGGTAAAGCAATATGCTGAGTATGGAAAGTTTAGGGTTGCTAGTGAGCGCATGCGCTACCGCCTATCAGTGGGTGGTTACTCAGGAAGTGCAGGGGATGCTCTTCACTTCAGCAGGCGCTATGATCACAATAACCGGGCCTTCACCACCCCTGACAGAGACCATGATCGTTATCCATCGGGGAACTGTGGGGCCTATTACAGCTCAGGCTGGTGGTTTGATGCCTGCATGGCAGCAAACCTCAATGGGAAATACTATATGGAGAAGTACAAAGGGGTACGAAATGGAATCTACTGGGGGACCTGGCATAACATATCAGAAGAATATTATCCCACCAACTATAGACTGGCTTTCAAGGCTGTCAGAATGATGATTAGGCCCAAAAGCTTTGCACCATAAATTAATTTTGGATGTGACTATATGTCCTTGCTTTAAAGAAATCTGAATTGCATTTCACAGCATGAGATGATATTTCAACAGATTTTAACCACCTGTCTAGTCTTCTTCCCCTTGTTTGAAACTATCCGTGGCGTTTAACACTGTTTTTTTCCCGGGGACAATGCTGCCACCTTGTGTTATTGATCATACAATAACATTTAAAAGGGGTTTGATCTGGATGTACAGTTGGTTACAAAGGTGGTACATTCAATATTGTATTGAAAATATTTCTAGAAGTAGTAGTTGTGATGATATGACGGGTAGTGTTCTCCTGAATAAAGGTATTGTATTCTGTCTGTAAAGACAAGTGACTACACAAGAACGGAGGATAGAGGCTACTCAAAGTATTACATTACTGGAATGTTAGGTTGTTGGTTGATGTTTAATACGTTTGTTCTTAAATCCTCTCTGTATACTTCCTGTATACTTGTAATCATATACTGTTCTCTGAAAATAAATCAGTGATGTAGTCTATTTTACATTCAGCTGTTATACCAACCATGGCTAAAACACATTTTATGTTACATTGCATGCGTGCGGAAAACGATTGTCAACATTGGAGCTTTTGACACAATATCGTTTTACAAAATGTAACCATCCTCGAACGCACCCACTAGCTCCTCCCACTCAGAGTAGTAATAGGGGGCTGTAGTTTTTCCTCTACTACTCTTAAGCAAGGTTCAAAATAGAAAATATTTATATGCTTCATATACTAAGGCTGTTAAAAAATAATTGAACTAAAATGTGTGTCTACTTTAATGGTTATTAATATGTGCTGATTATTTTTGCTGGTGTTTGTCTTGACAGATAACCTGACTCAATTTCCCATTGTCATTGCATTTCTGAAGCGTGCAACGTCCACTTTCTTGCAGTCATTCGTTGGCTACACATGTAATAAGGGTATATCGAGTACGCCGTGCGACGTCTACTGCAAATAGCCGAAGAAGTGTTGTTTGAACAAGCAACGAAAAATACAAATGTATCATGCCACTACCTGCAATGGTTTAGGCTTCAAAGTTATTTACTATCGCGGACCGGGATGTTTATGTGTTCAACAAAACGTGCATGGATTGGGGGGTGTCATTTGAAATCCTCATTTATGGGGTGTCAAGGAACATTTTTGAAATCGCCTAATTTGCTCAAAACATTTTCGACCTCTACCGGAACTTTAACCGCTAAAGCGATAAAACCTCTGAAGCAATGGACCTTTGTGGTAAATCCTTTTAGTAAAGTTCGGGCTCAACTGAGTTGCAATATCTCTATTCGTCCCCTTGACCCACATAAATTCCCTGAAGCAAACCGGGCCTTTATTACAGTTCACGGTACCAACGCCGATCAGGGCGTAAAGCTCGATAACTTCCACGTCCACTACAATGATCAAAACAAGGAGCTATCGATAACTGCAGACAAGGTCAACAACAACGTGTCTGTTGAACTGACAGCACCTATTAAATGTGGTATGTATAATGAAATCACAAGAGTTTGTGTTATGTTATAAAATGCATGAGAATATAGGCTACCTGCTTGTCCGATGGTCTCCTGGCAAGCAGAACATTTGTAGCAGCCATAACTCTCATGACCTCTGGCGATGAGGGCGATGAGATTAAGTATGTTTTGAACACTTGCCCCTTTCTTACGTGTATGCGTTTGTTTCACTGTCTAAGATCTTTTCATCAATGTTCGAGGAGATGGCAATGTTCGAGTGCAAAAGATGGATGGTGACACCTGCAGAGTGCAGACAGACTATGGCAATTGTGTTCTGCATTCTATTAAGGTAGTGTAAACAGAAAACACCCTAACCCAAAAGACAGCTTAGGGGTCTTTGAAATCGGCAACATTCCTGCATAAAGCTTGCGAGTTCCAGACAGTCTCACAAGATGTGCTTTGGGACTGCAAGATCTTTGCCCTCTCCACGGTAGCCGAGAACGACACCCATGTTACCTTTAAAGTTACTACAGGCAGTTTATCTATATGAGATGATTTTGGTGACCCCTACCGTTTGCTTAGTGTAATTATTTCTTATATTGTAGTGTATTATTTTTAATTATTTAAGAAAGAAGGAGAATTCTTGTGGTTACTGCATATCACTAGCACGATCAACGACTTTACTCCAAGTATGGGCATCTCTTCCTGACTTAGTGATGCACTTCCTTGTGCCATAAAGCACTTTGTCACAGTTTTGCGGAAGATTGTGCCATGTGGTAAACAAAATTACTGTTAAATATTGAGACTTCAAAAGGACTCAATGTTTTAATTCTCCCATAGACATTATAATGTGCCACCAGAAGAAATGTGTTGATAATCCATTAATATAAAAATGTTGCCTATAGTTACTTTAAAGAACATCAACAATGGCATAGTAGTAACTGCACAACATCTTGGGTTTATTTAACATATCACCCTGAACTCTAATAGCTAAAATCTTGGAGTTAATGTTGTATTGAACGGATTAGATAATTCACGGAACCACCGGGCCCACTTGTATTCAATTTTAAGACCAGATAGTCTGTGGTGTGGTGTTAGGATTCCCATGTTCCTCACCCACTGTTGTTTTGCCCTCTCTAGGGTCACCACGTGCAGGTGCGGTCACTAGGTGGAAACATCACTGGTGTCGGGACTATCCATGGCAATGTAGAGATCAGCACATTCGGAAACAGTGTACAGTACCTATCTTGATTCCATAACACTTACATTGTTAAACCTATTTTCCTTTAGCAATTGAGTTAAATTAGTAGTTTGCAGTGTTACAACACGACAGTGCAGAATAATACAAAATATCTATTAGTATGTAATATTTCTGTATTTTATGAACTTCTATGTATATTATTATATAATATTTTTTCCATTGTGGCAGTAGATAGTTTATAGTTAGGTCAAAATCTGAAGGTATCTGAAGATACAGTATCTAGGACCATAATTCTGTATTTGGCCGAAATTGACGCCAAAACTGTTCAATTGGCTTTACACTCTGCAGCAGCTAGATGGCAATGTAGGCCAATTTTGTAGAGCTTGGAACCAAGAAAAATAATGAAAACTTCAGTAAAAATCTTGTTTAGAATAAAATATTTCTATGAATACAAAAACTTTTATTACAACTAGCTTTTTGCTCTTACGTGATTTACTTTTATTTATAAATATAAGTATCATCCAATGTTCATGTGTCCAGGCGGTAGATGTAAAGAAGGTCCAGGGAACCATAATGAATATCTCAACAGAACACGGCCCTCTGAAGGTCAAGGCAATCTATGCTGAGTCCACATCTGTCTCCTCAGCCTCGGGGAGAATACAACTGGGACATGTACATGGTCAGTATCATCGTGCATCTGAGCAACATTTTCCCCATAAAATTTGGATAGACAAACGGAAATTTGTTGTCAGAAAGTGCAGCCCACCATTTGTTATCCTGTTTCCTGTCTTTACGCTGGAAATAATTTATCATGCTTCAGAATCCACACAGCAAGCTGAAAACCAAATAGAATAACATAGAGCGCATGACCATTTAATTTGAGTGCTTTTATGGTTTTGCAGGCAATGCCACTGTTAAGAATGTATCCGGAGATATAATTGTTGGTAAGTGAGTCAATGCTTGGTTACAAACTATTTCACGTTTACGGTACTGCTTAGAAAAATCTCAAAACTATGTTAACGTTGGTTTGCAGATGGCTCGAACGGCTACTTAAAGGTGTTGTCTCTGAGTGGTAACATTGACGCCTATGTCGGAGACGATGGCCAAGCTGAACTCCACAGCCAAGAAGGTGAGGCATTACAGGCTTAACATCAATACTGTCTCGGAGAAAGTTATGCAATGTCATCTACCTTTGTACCACTTAATGCCTTGTTCTACCCACATGCCAACTCCCTGTCTATTTCATGTCCCTAAACACTCCTATACCTCTCCTCTTTCAGGAACAGTGTGTGTGCGTGTTCCCAACACCATAAAAGCCGGGGTGCAGCTCTGTGGAACCTCTGTGGAGATTAGCCCTGAGATCACCCTAAACAAGGCAGAGAGTCATTCAACCAATGGCCAAACCACTGTCACTGGTGAGTAATCCATCTTCACAACTCCTCACACATCTACTACATTCTACACAGCAAAAAAAAAGAAGTTTAAAAGATGCATTTATTTTTGTGTTATACTGTACGTTTTATTAAATGCCATCCAAAACCCAAAGGAATCCCCTTTTGCCTTACTTTGTTTGACATTTCCTCCCTGAATGGTTTGTATTTTACAGGCTATTTAAACAGTGAGACACAGGGGGACCAGTGGATCAAAGGTCAGACAGATAAAGGCTCCATCAGGATAAAGACACAGAGTTGGTTTGAATCTCTGAAGCTCGCTAGCTGAGTTGAATGGAGTGATGGAGAGTTTTTGGCTGTTACAGCCATAGCAAGGAGCTGCAAGAATCATCTTAATTGAACACAGAACTTCAGGAGAAAGCAAAATGAGAAAACACGTTGATATAACCGAATTTGCCTGGCAGTAGTATAGGGAAGAAAATAGTGACTGTTGCCAAAGTAAACACAAAACCAGTTATGATTGCTGTCATGTTATAGCAGAAATGGAGGGCTGGCTCTAAAGCGTCACTGCTTAATGTTCTGAACCTTCTGAAGATGTATTTAAAGAAAAAGAAAAGCAGCCATAGAAAATGAAGTTATTCATTCTGATCTCTGAAAAAAAACAAAAACATTTGAGACTGCTAGAACAAGAACGTGTATCGGATAATGTATACAGTGTATTTATTAGGTGGGAATATATTCTTAAAATTAGTTGTCATGTGCTCAGTAATATTTTATCAGAACAAAAGTTTCCTTTGCAGCTTGCATTGTACTCACAACAATGTGAGTACTCTGCCACAGACTAATCTAGTTCATACATTAATAGTGGCATTGCTTAGTGCTGTGGCTTGCTCCTCCTCTTCCCAATGGTCGTATGACTTGCCAGCCTTTCTGATTGGTTGCTGTCCCAGGCTGTCATAGCCATACCAGTAGGGGGGGTCATCATTGCTGTGCTCCCAGTGCTTCAAACGTGGCTGCAATCTCAGGGCTGCCTGCCTAATGATGTGAACACATGAGAACAGTCCTTAACATGAAGTGCTCCACAAATAAATACATGTAAACACAAGTGCTCAGGGATAAAAGATGGCTAGCGCCCTATTGTGTCTAAAGTCTCTGAAGTTTGTCCTACTTGGAGATGCCCCTACAGTAGAGCATGGTAACCGAGGTGAGCTGAGGACGGCCTCTCTGTAGGAAACGAAGGCTCCGGTCTGTGATGAGCTCACAACCGCTTATGTCAAGCTCCCGTAGGTAATGACCCCCGCCTGTCAGATATTGCACCGACATGTCTGTTATCTGAAAGGGGGAAGGGGGGAACATTGAATAAAATAAAAATTAGGGAGGAATCTAGCCTTAAATGGATGGTAGATTTATTAAAAAAAAAAAACGACTATCAGTGAGAAAGGCCGTGTGTAATTGTATTCACCTTGGGGCAGCCAGCCATTCGCAGTGTGACTAAAGTCCTGCAGTAGAAGGACAGGGCTTTGATGGCTCGATCAGAGACGGCTACACAGTGAGACACATCTATCAACTCCAGGTCTCTCACCTGCTTGCAAAACTTCTGCCCTCGGAGGTAACAGAGAAAAAAACTGATGGATCAACAGGACAATATGTTTCTTTTCATCTTTGTGCCTGGTGGCCATATATTTACAAACCAAAGTAGCTTGTTACAAATACTAAGTTGATACTGTACCTCTACGCCAGTGTCAGTGATGCCTGGACACTCTGTGAGGACCAGCTTTTTCAAGCTACAGTTTGCACCTAGAGCTGTCAGTCCCTAAATGTAATCATAAATGTATTGCATGTGTACTTTGGTTATAATAAAATGCCTTGTAAACCGCTACTACCAATGCCTTTACCAATTAATAATCAAGTATAAATTATTAATAAAATAAGTGTGCCCACACACATAATACCTGTTCTTCGATGTTGCAGCCACTGATGTCGAGATAGACAAGAGAGGGACTACAGTGCAGCCATTCCAGACCAAAGTCAGTCAGATTGTCACAGTAACTCAAGGTGAGGTTGCACAGCCTGGGGAACCTGCAAAGAGAACCACACACACATTTTTTCGACAACAAAAAAACCCCAGATTTATTCATCATGTGTATGCATATGTCTGCGACACTTACCTTTGAGCCAACCTCACGATGGAGATATCGTTAATGCGACTGCAGTGGCTCAGGTTCAGCTCCAACATTTTAGGGGCGGAGACACTATCTGCTAAGCAACGAAACCCCACATCACTCAATCTGAAAAAGGCAGACGGAAAAATATGACTTCCTGCAACATAACATGAATGTTGACAAATGTACATCAGCACTCCCTAGCACACACTTCACATGCAACACACATACCTGTTACAATGTGAGACGTTAAGGTACAACAAGCTCTTTAGAGCCGCAATTGATTTGAGAGTAGCATCAGTCATCTTGGGGCAGTCAGAGGCATAAAGTCTCCGAAGGCCTGGTGAGCTACGACACAGGAACTTCCAACTAACATCTGTCATACGGTCATTGCCTATACGAAACACACACACACACACACACACACACGCACAAATCAGTATATAAAGTAAATATATATAAATGGAATGGAAAATACTTTATTGATCCCGGTGGAAATTGTAGAAAATATACTGTTGTGTGTGTGGGTGTAAAGAATATCGGCCGACACATTAACATTTGAAATACTGTGTTTCCTAATATCGGTAATGGCCCCAAAAATCCAGTATGTGTCGGACTCTAATTGAAAACACAGGCAAACGTGCCAAAAGTATTATACACAAAGATTTATATTTGCACATGCTCAGTCACTTACCCTCAGTGGCAAATGCCCTGAGTTTGGCCACCTCAGAGATGGCTTTGAAGGCGACATCTGTGAGATGGGGTGTGTCCAATAGGGAGATGGTGGTCAGGGATTGACACTTTTCGATCAAGGACTGTTGGACCAGATCCAATCACAAGTTATAGATTATACTAAATTATCGATTATACTACACATCCATACTGTATGGTATCGACATTTATCCTGATTATGCCTTTTGTACACTAACAGCTTAGGTTTTTGCGACTACTCATCTGTATTGTTAAAGTGTAAAACGTATTTACTAGTCCAGAACTGTATTATTCTAATAAATCCAACTCAAACTTAACTTACCATAACACACCGATCTGACAGAGTGGGCATGTCATCGCAAACTATTTCACAGAGATAAGGGCACCCCGCAGCAATATATTTGAAACCATCCACTGACATCTAGGAGGCAATAGAGACAGAAATGTAAACAATTGGTGCATTTCAAATAAAATAAGTAATTCTGTTCTCAGTTAACTCAGCTCTTTTTCTTTCTTTCTGTTACTTATTTGGTCTCAATTTATCACAGCTAGGAGATGAAAACTAATCCAGCTAAAAAAGGACCAACACTCATGGAGCACACAGTGTGTTCATGAGGAGTTGGATGTGGTAGACTGAGTGTACATGTGGTGGGTGGGTGTGTGAGCAAGTTGTAATCCAAAACCGTCCACCCCTTTTTTCCCTCTAGTTCTACGAGTTAGAGAAAGAGTGTAAGACCAGCACAATTCCCAAAGGCTTGAACTGAACTGTAGGTAAAGAAAAGAGAGAAGAACATGCTTTGACCTGTGAGCTAGTCAGTGGAGTGGAGTTAGCAAACTAACACCAAGCAACCAGCAGGGAGTTCGATGTTAGAAAGAAGTTGGAAGGAGCTGACCTAACTGCAAGACAACAACATCAACTGACCTGGGTGCAGCCGGAGAAGTCGAGGTGGATGAGATTGTGGCAGCCTTTCCCTGTTGTCAGGTACTGTAAGCCTTTATCAGTGAACCTTCGACAGTGGGCAAGGCTCAGGTACTGAAGGTTTAGACAGCTCCTGCCCAAAACCAAGAATCAGTTTAGGAAATTTTTATTTATTTATGGGGGGTGGGGGGTTATTATACCTTATTATAATTTATGGTTTGATAGTTTAAACTTGACCATAACCTGAAATAGGAAGTAATTTTATTAAAATGTGTCTAAACAATTGGGACAAGAGAAGAAGACCCTTGGTTGTAGTCACTGTCACATTGTGTGCAAACATGATTGGAATGTTTAATATACGATCTGCTTCATATCAAAATATACTGGATGTAAAAATATATAAATGGAAAAATGCTATTTTTGTCAATCTTCCAACATGGAGTAATTGTGAAATACATCAAGGAAAATGTTGCGCAACATGTAATACAATCAAACAAAACACAGCCTCACTCTACTTTTCAGAGGTGCCACATTCTTCTTTAACATCTATCAGAGCAGCAAGGACAAGCCTAACACATCCTGACAAGAAATTTAAACTAAGAGTGGCTGTTCATTTCTGACTTTCTTCCTTGCTTAATAAATCTGAAGCTATAGGTATTTACCTGGACAGCTCTCTCAAAGCTACGTTGTTCACAGGTGTGTAAGACAGGTTCAAGTACAGGAGGCTAGGGCAGCCCTCTGCAATCATTCGCACCACATTGTCCTGGTCAGACAACAAAGACAAAGCAGTCTACCTCCTCTACACTGATGTACGATAATTTCATCCATATGTCTCCCATCACAATGAAAGTGAACTGTTAGACTGTTAAAATGTTTATAAAACAATTTATGAGCATGTAAAACGTCACTCATAGAAACTACTTCCAACCAACGTTGAAGCCCTTTGACAGGCTAATAGTAAACAATATCTTCTTTTGATAATGTAGCACTTCACTTTTGAGTATATAGTCACTATAATGCTTTACTTACATCAATATTTGAGCATTCGGACAGGTTAAGCTCCTGTAGATTTCTACATTCACCTAGGCCAGAAAAAGATGCAGGTACACAAAAATGGCATTACACGTTTTCATTGTTGCCTGATCCTGAAACTTATTACTTTAAGCAGTTTAAAATAATACTGTGGGAAAAGAACTTTCACAATGTTTGCCATTCTGTGTTCATCCCCCTTATATTGTAGTCTCTTGGCATCATCATCGTCATTATCACCAACTAAACAACACAACAATTGCCTTCTGACCATCCAACTCCAGTTTGCCAAGGAAACCTTCCTCTGACCTTGGCTTTTGCCCAATCTCCACTGCAAAAAAAACACCAGCTGCAAGATGCAAGTGACCTTCCCTCTCCTGCTGGCTCTCTTTGTTCTTTTACTATCCCCTCTCGCCCAGCTGAAGAGAGCCGGCAAGGGTCGGGGCCTTAAGGGAGCCAGGCATGGCCTCAGAAAAGACAGGTATTTGTACTCTTGGGACTTCATTCATGTATTACTCATATTAATACCCACATTTGAACACATACAAATTGAGGGAAACTACTTGAATAACATTATTCTCTAAAAATGTCAATCCTAGAGTCCGAGGTGGTGGGCGGCACAGCAGAGCAGGACCGTCCATTGACCTGGCTGCTGGTTGCTCCGAGTCCTCTGACTCCGGGGACCTGTTCATAGATTGTCAAAACCGACGCCTGACCTCCATCCCTGCCCCCAACATCTGGTCCCAAAACCCCAACCATCTCCTTCTGGCCCGCAACCGAATACGGGTCCTACGCAACAGGGTCTTCTCTGGGTTCCCAGGCCTGGTTACTCTGGACCTGCAGCAGAACAGGATCTCTGTGGTGGAGGACGGGGCCTTTCTGGGCCTAACACGCCTCACCACCCTGCTTCTACAGCACAACCAGCTGAGCACGCTCAACGAGGAAGCCCTTATCCCGATGCCAAATCTGCGCTACTTACGTCTCTATGACAACCCCTGGAGCTGCCGCTGCCCACTGGATAGTCTGATACGCACCTTACAAGTGCCTAGTAACCGTAACCTAGGAAACCATGCCAGGTAAATGACTCTGCAGACATTTATAAATAATGCAATAATCCAATGTAAAATGATATGTTATATTTTATCCAAAGTATACAGTATAGAACTGTTTGCTTTGCACTGAATGATGAACAGTATGAGGAACTTTCATATAGGCACAACTCTGCTTTATGGGACTGCAGGTGTGGAGAGCCTGTCAGCTTGAAAGACAGAAAGTTGAAGCAAGTGACCCCTGAGCTGCTTTGTCTTCTGGACAATGGCTCCACTATTGACCCCATGGGAGATGGCGGTGAGAAGAAGCCCGAGAAGGAGCCCTTCGACACGCAGAAGCCCAGTTCAATACGCTTATCTGACGTCACCACCTTCTGCCACACATACATGTTCCCCAAACCCTGGCTGGACTGCAAGGGTCGAGGTTAGCCCACTTTCCACATACACTCTCTCTCTCTAAGTAACTCTGATAGGACCTGGCTCTGTTGCCCAGGTCTGTGTAGCATACAGTACCTCTCCACAGAGATTGGTGCATACAGTTCAGTACATGTGCTTCTTGCGCAACCGGAGATTTACGAGAAATACCTTCCGTCTCTATGTCAGTGAACATGTATGTTCTTGATTACATCCCACATGTGTCACGCAAAAGGTACAACAAGCGCACCATTCCACAGGATTCTAAAAAAACAGACAAACTTGGCAAGAGGAACAAAGCCGTTCATCAGGTGTTTCTCATTTTACTCTCTTTCCCTTCCAATCTCAAAATCCTTCACTCTTTGATCCAGTCCCTCCAGGAATCCCTAATTAGGAACAAGGAAGAAATTAGCCGACAAATGTTTTAACACCAGACATCACACCTATCTGCATAAACAAACAAAATAATAGATCCAATAGGAATCAATTAAATCCAACTGTGTCTTTGCTTTAATGGCCATCTAAGACTCAATCTTTGAATCTAAGACATTAGGAGTTTGCCAGGGGACACAAAAAGGTAAAGGCTGACATACACATCTTTAAAATGTCTCGACAGTTTCCCAATTGCTACTTTTACGATAACTTCAGAGAACCTTTGAGAATTTGACATATTTTCCCTAAATTTTTTCAATTGTCAAGTTTAATACGTGTTCTAACTGAACATCAGCAGCACCATCAAGATCAGGTAAGTCCTCCTCCCCAACCATGGACTAGAGATTTGAGACCCTCTGTTCCCTTCTTGTCCTTGCAGGTCTAAGAATGGTTCCAACAGGCATCCCGGATGATATTGTTCACATTGACCTGTCCCATAATTCCATTCACCATCTCAGGGCCAGAGACTTCCTGGAGGCCAGGAGCCTGAGGACACTGAACCTCAGCAACAACCATATGGAGCACATTGACACAGGTAGCACGGGACGGGTGTAACTTAAAAGCAAAGAGAGATATGAGGGAAAGAAAGTTTGGTGTTGTTTGCATAGTAGTAACTGATAACTCTGATTAGCAGTAGATGGACTGAGACAAAGCCTTATTATTAGTGAAAAATTACACATATGTTCATTGTATATCAATGAGAAACATACTGTGTGTACAGTACAAAAACACAAAAATTGTGTTTAACATGGATATTAACATAAACAAGTAAAAGATAGTAGAATAAGTCAACTTTAAAGCAAGCATTTAACTTATTCTACCAAGAGTACAACTTTCTAACTCAGTGACCTCTGGTTAGTTGCAAAAAATGCTAAAATATGCCAACTCAGTAAAAATGATTGAGAAATAGCTAACAATAAGTCTCTATACTCCTATTATTCTCTAAGCCTCTTTCTCTGGCCTCCTCCACCTCCGTGTGTTGGACATGTCTGACAACAGCCTGCACTTTGTCCAGTATGGTGTTCTAGAAGACCTCTACTTCCTGTCCATGTTGAAGCTAGGAGGAAACCCCTGGGTGTGTGACTACAGGTGTGTTGTCCACTTTGAAAAACAGTAAATTATGGATTTAGTTTGGTCCTTAACTGAAAGCAAATCTTGTTCATAACTCTTACAGCATCCATTACATAGTGTACTGGCTTCATCTACACCGTGGTGTGAAACATTCTGGTCTTGTGTGCCATTCACCACCTGAGCATGCTGATGACAGTGTAGAAGACTATGTTCATTCCTACAACAGAGAGTGCCCTAAGGATAAGCAACGTGGGCAGACCGACCCTGAACTGTGGAACACACCTATGGAAGTACAAGCAGAGTTGGAAGAGGAGGAGGTGGAGCCTGGTCACTTCAGCGAGCTTCAAAAATACCAGATCATCAGGCTGACATAAAGGCTTGATTAAATTGTGTGACTCTGACCTAAATATATTTTATTTTCTTCTCTTTGTAGATTTTCTAAAAAGGTAGTCTGTATCAGATGGAGAGAGTAACTTTGTAAAATATTTATATATATGTATATTGTTATATATTTTTTTTCAGTGTATGCATTTTTACACCATTTATAATTTTTTAAATAAATATGCCTAAAGATTGATGCATGTATTCTGGGAGTCAGAAATGGGAGCTACATACTCACTGATGCATTGGAAACTGGGCAGCCTTAAGGAGATGCATCCACGCATGTTGAGATGACTCACAAATGGTCGGTGCATCTGTAAAATCTGCTTCACTGTGTGGTCGGTGATCCAGCTTTTCTCCACTGAGAAGTTGATCTGCCAAAGAAAGATATTTAAGTATATATGGTCGAGGCCCTGCCTACTCCAACTCCATTAATACACTGTAGTGAGTAAATAAATAGGTATTTCATTTAATAAAATATTAAAATTAGCCCCCCTCACCAAAAAATAAAAAGTTGTGTGGGTATGTGTGCCGGTGATCCAGTACTGACCCGACTCCAAAGTAAAGATATGTGTCCAATAGCCTTCCATGTGCGGCATACTTCTGCACATTTCATTCGGTCTCCTAAATCTAAATATTGGAAGATCTAAATAAACACATTTCAAACAAAAATATTACACACATCGTTTGTTAAAATACCAAAGTACTTCAAGGATTTTTGTCTCACTTTATAAACAAGCTAAAATTACTTTGCAAACCAAGCTGTGCGTCTGTACAAAAGGATTCTTTCCCTTTCTCAATATATGTCACGGGGCAGAGATATTTATTGAAGGGGGTGTTAGACAAAATCTGCAGAAGAACAGGAACAGAGCCAAAATTCCATGTCTATATATACTGGCTGATATGCAGGCTGGTTAGGCAGGCAACCTTACAAAAACACCACAGGCAATGTGAAATCAAAATACACAGATACAAATGGCATGTTGAGGTTTGTTTCAACGATCTAGACATTTATCACAAATAATGTCCGTACACTTTCTTCTCTGTAATCATTGACTGTACTAAGCTCTTACTAACTGGTTTAGTAAAGTAACTGCTTTGGAAGTCAGATTGGAAATCATTGAAGATGCCTTTAGACACAACAATAAGAGGGAAAGTAGCGATTCCAAATAATAATTAATAATAATTCATTTTAATTTGTTTTTACTGCTTTTCTAGATACTCAAAGCGCTTTACACACATTGGTCGCCAATTAATAACAGAACGAACTACGAATGGACCGACAGCTATCAAACACAACACTCAGTCTGAGTGATACCACGGCAGCCAATTTGCGCCAGACTTTGCTAACCCAACATATTACGACAGACTTGTTCACACAGATAGGACACACAGACTGACTCCAGTTGAATTGGCAGTGACTGGTCAGGGCCCTGGTAGGAGGATGCGGCATGTTTTTGATGGTGGGAGGAAACCAGAATACCCGGAGGAAACCCATACAAACACGGGAAGAAAATGCAAACTCCACACAAAAAGGCCCTTGGCTGAGGAGGGGTTTGAACCCAGGACCTTCTTGCTGTGAGGCAACAGTGCTAACAAGGCAGTTCCAGGATAATGAAAGACTGTGAGCAACATTATAAGGGAGGCACACACCTTTACTGAAAGCTTAGAAGGGAGATTTGACAGTTCATCCTCTCCTTCTCCTAGGTTGGCCTCTTCCTCTCCGGTGCACATTTCCAATGTGTCCCTCTCCAACCTCTAAAAAGAATAAAAAATTACATTTAAACAAATGACAAAGATTTTAAGGCGACCCATGTTACGTAGCCACATAATTGGCAATCATACCTCAAAGTATTCCTTTGTCCTCTTTGAGTCCTGTGTAACAGAACACCAAGCAGCTACTACAGTCTTACAGAGGAGGATATCCCAAACTCGCTGGATTTTCTTTATGGCAACTAAGTTCATAAGACACAAATAAGAATGAAATTTAACATGATCTCGATAAATTTTATACAAATTGAATTCATTCAGAAAGTAGCCTTCAGAGGTTCCACATTATAGACCAAATCAAAGTGTTTAATATATTGTTTTTAAACAATACAAAATGTGCACATTGTATCTTTTTAAATGCTCAACTTAACGTCATGTATGTTACTTTTAAAGCAACGATGAACGCATGTGAAACACCTAAGTGCTGAATGCATCCGAAATACTTAAGAGCTCAATGCATCTAAAACATCTAATAAAACTGAAGAGAAAAACAAGCTACAACGTACAGTATGTAATGCAACAAACAAGGGGATGCTGATCTATCAATTACTGTAGATATGATTGGCATTGTCTTTATAAAATGGGTAGACAACCAGCTAATTAATTTACATAACAGAAAACAAATGAAAACTGTGATAATATTAATTTAATTCATTAGCTTTGGGATTCAAACTCTAGCTAGACTAACAAATGAATTATGTCTTTGGTCTTGGAATTCTAAGTTGGTAAGAAACCTACCAATCTCTCTTCTCTTGCAGGATTCCACCCAGGCAGACAGCTTAGAGAATGTATTCCTCTGACATCTAGTAAAATAGTGCCTCTCTGCCATCTCCATTTTCAGCTGGAGCTCTGTGTCGTCACTTCTCTTCTTTAAAATGAAACCTTTCCACGACCTGTCCGCCCCCATACACACAAAGGCCATCATCAATAATTTAGTTAGAAGGTATGGAGGTCGTCAGGTTTCGAAGCAGCAATATTAATAACAATTGCCTTAATTTGACCTACTTAAATTTATGCTATTTAAAAACAATTAGTAAAATGTTCTAAGCATAAAGATACAGTGCTTTCAGAAAGTATTCAGACCCCTTTACTTTTTCCATATTGTGTTACATTACAGCATTATTCTAAAATTGATAACATTCATTCATTTATGGGGGAGAAAGGCCTTGGTCAGGCTGGTGACTAGTCACTCACATAACTTGAGAGTTCCTCTGTGAAGATTGAACCTTCCAGAAGGACAACCATCTTTGCAGCACTTTACCAATCAGGCCTTTATGGTAAACTGGCCAGACAGATGCCACTCCACTGTAAAAGGCACATGGAGTTTGCCAGAAGGCACTTAAAGCACTCTCAGACCATGAGAAACATGATTCTCTGGTCTGATGAAACCAATTGATTAAACTCTTTGACCTGAATGCCAAGCCAGGCACCGCTCAACTGGCCTACACCATCCCTATGGTGAAGCATGGTGTCAGAATCATGCTGTGAGGATGTTTCCCAGCTGCAGGAACGAGGAGACTGGACAAGATCCAATGATGAACAGAGCAAAGTACAAAGATCCCTGATGACAACCTGTTCACTTCAAACTGGGGAGAAGGATCACCTTTCAACAGGACAATGACCCTATAAACAAGACAATGCAGAAGTGTCTTTGGGGCAAGTCTGAATGTAATTGAAAGGCCCATCCAGAGCATGGACTTCGGCCCGATCAAACATCTCTGGAGAGACCTGAAAATAGCTGTGCATCAAAGCTTCCCATCCAACCAGACAGATTAAGAAGATCTGCAGAGAAGAGTGAAATTACCCAGGTGTGCCAAGCAAGCAGCGTAATAACCTAGAAGACTTGAGGCTGTAATCAATGCAAAAAAGTGTTAAGAAAAGGTCTCAATGCTGTAAATGTAATATTTCAGTTTATTATTTTTTGCACAAATTTCTACAAACTTGTTTTCTCTTTGTCATTATGGGGTTTTGTGTGTAATGTGTAGATGAGCAGAAAATAATTTTATATTTTTTAAATTTTTGAATAAGGCTGTAATGTAACAAACTGTGGAAAACCTGAAGGGGTCTGAATGCACTGTATATCCCTATGGCAACATTCTGCACATTGATTCAACGATAAGAGATGCATAGATATTCAAGGAATCAGTTTGTAGGACAAAAACCTTTTGCAAGTGATACTATACTCTTGATTATAGATAGCTAACCTAGAACTGCACAGCAACAGTAGGAGGTGAAAGAGTATCTTCAGGATTGGATGACTTAGCTAACCATGCAGCTGGTTACCCAGTGAACCACGGACAAGCTTTGAACTTTCATTCAATGTCAAATTTCAATATTTGTGTAATCTTAAGTTCCATCCTCCCTAGAGGACCTATGTGCTTAGAGAGAAAATTTGTACTACAATGGGTTTCTTCTCCAATATTTAAAAAGTACTTTAGTTTATATCACTCAATTACACTTTACAAGTAACAAAAATTATTGTTTAAACAAATAAGAAATACAAATATTTGAGATCATTGTTTATTGATATGTGCACTGTCAACAAGAACCTAATTCCGGTCTTAGCCGGCAAAATGTCTAGATGCTGTTACTGAACACCACAGGCTGAGCTCCAAGTATATTAGCTATCAGGGCTTTCTTGTAGGTAAGAGTGAAATGATTAGTCCCCTGTTACAGGTACAGGAGTTCATTAACTTTTGCATTCTCGTGCAGATGTTTTCCAGGGTCTGGTAGATGTGTTCTATAGTTTTGGGGAACTAAAGGGTTTATACTGGGTTAGGGGTTAAGTTGGCCTAATGAATGTCTCCGAGGGTTTTCTCAAAACTCAACATCAATAGATATGACATCCAATAGTTTCATCTCCAAGCAGAATTCTCTGGAGTCAAAATAAACCTTGCAGGCTATCAAATAATTTCACTGCCAGTTTTGGCCTAGACATAAAAAGTCCAGTAGCCCAAAAAAACTCAAAAACTGAACATTTTAAATTTTATGGTAGAAGTGTTTATGTGAGAGCCAGAAGACTGAAAAGAACTCAGAGAAGACATCCGTGTTTCCCATGGAGAAACGAGTCTTCATCAAGTGGGAGCCAAAGACATTGATATTGAAAGTCACTGATAAGTATCTCTCTTGGGATTCAAATAAGAATAGTGGTGGCTATGGGCATTTCCAAAGCATGCGTCCAATCTCTAGCCCAGGTAATGGCCCAACAGAATATTTCCAACCTTAATTTCCATGCCAGTAGAATCCATTCAACAAGACCTAAATCATGAGTCTGTCAGCCTCACTCACAGTCCCCTTCTATCTATCCAGACAAGTAGAGAGAAAACTAGAGTTAAGAGATTTTACCCTAAAACAAGAAACACAGAAACAGCATATCCCATGCTGATGTTGCCATTACTTACCCTAGCTGTCTAAGGCCAAGGGACACAATAGTTCTAAAAGTAGTGCTGAAAATATGAGCGCTGCTAGGGCAATGTTCTTTCACCAGACCAAAGATGAGGTGATGAATGAAGGTGGTGGCCATGCCACTTTCCAATGGAGTCAGAGAAAAACCTACTAGGTACTAGGCTCTGTCTAGTCTTTAGATATAATCAAAAGCCAGCAATATGCGAGGAAATCTGGTTTTCTCTCACACTCTATACATCCGAGCTAAGCCTTTGGGGCAGTGCTGGTTAAGTAGGTGGTACTGTATTAGTCAAAAAAAAACTACTGAAAGCCCACCATGATGAAACCCGATGAACATGTTCCATGGTGGATGAAGGTATAGTCAATTTAGCCTTGATTACATTAAGCATAAAAAAACTCATTAGATAACTTTATACTACAAATACTTTCTTCTTTCTTGTATTATTAAACAAATGAACAAAACGCATGTAAAACCTAACCAGTTGGCTCTTTAAGTAGGATTTGCTGACACATTTTTATTTAGTTAGGTTACATTTCAATTATTTAAAATGTTTTGTTTTTCTACCACATAAAATGGTGGATTTGTGTGTTGAAAAATATTTGTGTACCTTTTAGAAAGGACAGATTATAATTAACCGACATTATTGTCAACTGTTCTTTTTTTTTTTTTTTACAGTTATTGGGCATTTGACAGGTAACTTAGAGAATAATCATAATCTGTATGGTTTCCCTTTCTAAAATGGTATACAAACACTTTTCATATGACACACAAATCCTTCATGCATCTTTTTTGTTTCAATAAGCTCTGTTTACATTGTAATGATATGCATATTGCCACCGCTCTTCAAAATCAGGCTGTTCTGCAATAACACATTTTCTTGTCCTTTTCTCCTGTATCATACATTGTAAAAAAACTGCAATACAATGCACAGCCCATCTTTGTCAATGTAATTAACTACGGATACATACCTGAAGCACATATTTATTAGATGTCTCCTGTAAAATGAGTAGGCCTTCTCAAACTGATGTGAGAATAACTAAAGAGGGGAAAATAAGAAAAGTATTACAGGTATTACAAGAAAAGTATTATCCCTTTCTGCTGTGAACACGGTAGAAATGTTTTGTAGGCATAAACAATTTAGTCATACCAGGATGTTGTTTGTGTCTCCCACTAGATCATGTAGAATGTTCCCACGATTGATGTGATTAGAGTTATCAACACAAGTGTGCCTAGGAATAAGGTTACATTTCATTTTGTGGATTGCTGGCTCTTAAAGCAGCACATTGATGTAAACATTAAAGCTGCAAAAGTTCAAATATCTATCATGCACAAATTGGTAGCTATCAGTAACAACTATATAGAGAATAAAAGTTCTCCACAGCAGTCTACCTATCCTTTACATCTCAAAATGCAAAAATGCAAGGCTTACACTGAAAAATGGCACCACAACTGCACCCACCTTGCAATAACTTAGTCAAAGGGGCATTACAATAATCCCCATAAACAAGAATGGCTGCATCAAAAACAAATGATTGACTGAAACAAGCTAAATTCAGGTATAGATGTGTCTGAAAATTATTTTATGATTTTATGCTTGGGCACTTTTTAGGGAGGGTAGAGGATAGTCTTGTTTTTAATCCAGTATTTTGGATACCAATCCCACAAAACAGCTTTAATTTAATATAAACTAGATACCTGTATTTCTCCATGCACTGTCAGAAAAAACATTCCTGAATGTTGATGAGCTGATATATAACTTCTCAAAGTGGTTAAGTGGATCAAGATGGTGGGTTGACGGGAGTATGATTATGTTGGGTGCTTTTTCTATTTTTTTTATTTTTTACTGTTTGCACTTCGGTTTTGATAAAGTGAATTCAGGTTTTAAGGTCACATTAAGGATTTCATCTTCATTGGAATTTAATGAGAAATGGAATTGAGCAATAGAAAAGAGAACATCATCTTGATTACTTGCCTACATCCAGATTTACCGTGGCACTATTATGTTTTATTGCAATGGGTGGGGTTTCCTAAAATTTGAGCAATTTGGTCTGAAGTTCTAACCCTGCCATGAAAGTCCGGGTAGCCATAATAATATAATTCATCTTTGTTTATGTAAATTAGAGCGCACTTTTCAAGGTAAAGTTAGGGTGCCACCATGTGACCATATTATAATCTTTCACATTAATTCTATGTGTAATTCTCCAAACACTTAACATACCAAGTTATGTCCTCAATAGCCTTGTTTTCTTTCAAGGCTTTGATTTTATTTTCCAGAAAATGTAGTGGATTGTCGGGGCATGACGCACACAAGCCTGTCAATAAGGCCTGTTGATTCAAAAAAAGAAAGAAAAATAAATGACATAACAATAGTTAGGCTCCCTCATATAAGATGGATGTAACATTAGCAACCTCGCCTCTTAATATGAGAAGAAATACCAAAATTCAGCTTCTAGCTAAGTTGTAATTTAAGTTAGCTATCTGCACAAATAACTTTTATGTTAGCTAGCTAACGTTACTTTGCAACATCACCTGAAGTATACGAGGTAGTTTATGTTTCTTTATGTAGTCTCTCACAGCAGGGTCAGCAATCTGTAAAGACGCCATTGTCGTAAGCAAGATTTTTATTGAAAAGATTTGGATCTAGCTAAACATTTGTAACAACCTCTCCTACTACTAGATATACTTATTACTTCTCTCACACGTCTGAGTCAGACTGTACAGTTTAACGTTGCCGCGGTAACAAGCCAAATAACCACGTAAATTCGTAGGCCAACACAAATAAATATGGAAGCTTGTGTATTCTGTAATGCTGGAAGTCAGCAGTTAAATATTTCGAAAACCATATAAAATCGTAAAATTTTTATACACATATTTTGAATCAATGCCTGGGCTAAAACAGTTCGTACTACTCAACGACGATTGATACGCTGTGGTCACTCCGCTTAACTTTAGAGTCGGCCATACCAGCTAACAAGTTAATGCTAGTTTAACAAAATAGCAAACGATGTTAGCTAACAAACAAAAATAACCAGAAAGTGTGAAATTGCCGTCGAAGGATGATTTGAGGGAATTCGTCAAATAATGTATGTTGTCTAAGTTAGCTGACTTTATCTAGATTACCTAATACAATTTGTTTATAAAACCTACGTTTACACCGGGGCTAGCTACGAGTTCTCATCTGGCTGACGTAAGCTAGCTAGCTAACGTTAGCAGAAATAGGCATTCGGCATGGATGATGGCACTGCCATTGGCAGTGTTATGCCCAAGCTCGGAAACATGAAAGCTTTGCTTGGGATTCTAGCTGGGGCTGGAGCTTCTTATGGAATATATAAATTTGTTAGTGGAGCGGGGTTTAAGAGAGGCAAACGGGGTACCTTGAGCGAAAGTCGTGCTTTGAAGGGTAACGTTCACCACACTGGAACTGTTCATGAACCTGGGAGCTTGTTGGCCAAGGTGTCGGGGCTGGATGTTGTCCGAGCCCGTGGGATAGACAGTCGAACCGTTGATGTTGCATCAAGTAAGCGGACACTCCTTAATTTAAAGTTAACTGTTCATCTAATACTTGAATATTAAGTTACTCATTCACTCTCGCTTTGTTAATTGCAGAATAACAGCGCATTTTCATTTTGCTAGGTCACATAACTTTCTACAAGGCTTGATGTTTTTTTATCAACAACAGAGTGCAGGATAAAACTAAGGGACCCCAAACCACATTAGCAGTTAACTGTGTTAAGTGCAGAGTAATCTCTAAATGTAGCTCATATAACTACTACTATTTATAACGTATCACGTTATTTAGATTCTTCCGCAGGTGACATTAGCGCAAAATCGCCCGGAAGCCTGGAACCTCAGCATCTCAAGATGCTGCTGACACTTCTTGAGAGCAACACCAACCCGTCTGACAGAGCTCAGATTCTCCTGACTTTAGGAAATACTGCTGCCTTTACTGTGAATCAGGTATAGTGTTGTTGTTAAGGTATATTTCCTTGCTTATAATTAACCCTTTTCCCTTACTTTTTTCACTTTTTATTTATGATAAGATATGTCAACACAGTTTAATATAATTTGTTGGTCAATATGAGCTTGGTGTAGTGCACTAATGATTGGTCTCCTGTTTCCCCCAGGATCTTATCAGGGAATTGGGAGGCCTTCAAGTAATTGCTAGATTCCTGTCTGATCCTGTCCCAGAGGTCAGAGTGCAAACTCTGAATGCCATGAATAATTTGAGCATGAGCATCCGGAACCAAGAGCAGTTAAAGGTAGACTAATTTGTTTGCTAGCGGTGCTTTCTGTATGGAAATGCATGAATAGATGCAGCCAAAGTACACACATTCCCACCACTTGCTAGTCGCCAATGTATGTCATAAGGGAATAAAGACTTGTGAATTATGAAAGGAATATCCTATAATCAGAAGTTAAGTTTGTAAATTATTTCATTATGTGGTTTACAGGTGTACGTACCACAAGTACTGGAGCTGATAGAAATGTCTCCAGTTAACTCTGATCTGCAGCTTGCTGCATTAAGGCTGTTAACAAACCTATCTGTCACCGATAACTACAATCATCTGTTAAAGGGGTCCATCACACTCTTTCTCTCATTGCTTATTGTGAGCAATGAAGTGTTGCAGGTAGGCCACTGCATTCCTAAATTGCAGTTCTTGTTTGTATCGTCATTGTCAGAAGGCAAGACTTTGTTGGTTATTTTGTGAATCACCATTTACATATATTCCTTTCAGATGCAGGTTTTGAAAGTGCTTGTGAATTTGTCTGCTGATCCAGATATGATGGACGACATTGTCCAAGCCCAAGTAAGATTCATTGTTAGTAACTTAACATATTATAGTAATATAATATACCCCCCCAATTTTTATGTATGTATGTTCATGTAACCACATATTAAACACTGTTGACTCACTTGTTTTTTTATTAATCCTTGTACTCTCTGTGTTATAGGCACCAGCTTCTGTTGTACTGCTGTTTGACGAGCGAACCACTTCTGCAGTTCTTCTGCGGCTCCTGACCTTTGCAGGGAACCTGAAGGCCTGGAGGCCCTCTGCCCAGGTTGCAGATGAGTTGAGGAGGAGACAGGACTGCCTGTATAGAGTCCTGCTTGATGAATCCTCCCAGCTGCATAGTAGGCTAGCTAAGCTGCTCTCACACTCAGATGGGGAGGTCCGGGTCCAGGTGGCCCGCATCCTCACATAGCCTTCTCCATACAGGAACTGCAGAGTGGGTCGGGCCAGGCCTGTCAATGTCATCAGTCACCTTGTTTATGTGGCCCCAAATTAATGCTGCCTTTGTATTTGTCATCCGACCCTGTTCTTTCACTTCAGTCTAAAATATATCTTTACCGATCTCTCATCCTAAAGTGAGCATTAGGACCGAGGTGGAAAAAGCAACTTAAGCCATTGGGTAAATA
Source organism: Galaxias brevipinnis (assembly GCA_036023535.2). Lineage (NCBI taxonomy): Eukaryota > Metazoa > Chordata > Actinopteri > Galaxiiformes > Galaxiidae > Galaxias > Galaxias brevipinnis. Next base: position 46,395 of record JAVQIZ010006685.1, read on the forward strand.
TACAGGCTAAGTCTCCCACTGCCTTTTTCTTGCCTCAGGCGTTTTTATGCCTTCTTTGGACCAGACAGGGCACAAAATATCCACAGTGCTCCTCGTTTTTCTGGAAACAATCGTCTCTCTTCTTAATGGACATCATGCTCCAGGTGACACCTCTAAACTTACTGCCGAAACGTTTTAAAGGGAAAGTGTCAACATGTCCTGAAGCATCAACCCTCTAACTCCCCCTTTGTGGTGAACGGAAGAGGTTACATGATGCAACACTCTTTCATGCCTTTGTAAAACCAGCATGGAGATCTACAGCTCCAGTGTGGAAGGTCCTTGATATAGTTTTTTTCCCTAGTAATTCAATCATTTAAAACTTTTTTTTCAGATTAGATTTATTAGATTGGATTAGATTTCATTTTCCCTTTGAATATGTCGGTGCATTTGTTATTACTGCCTGAGCAGTCTTGTGTGACAGCATTAAGATGTCAGACAGCGCTCACATTATCATTTGAAGTCCCCGGGGCACTTGGAGTTGTGGATCCCTGCACTGCAGTTTAATGCCGTTTTTTAAAGCATTGATATTATGATGAGCCAGTCCATATTTGTGGGTTATGTACAATGTCACATTTCAGATTCTAACAGTTCTCTCAGGCCCTTGATTTAAAAGATTATAAATGGCCAAATGGCAGATATGTTTTCTTGATATTTATTTCATGAAAAGCAAAATGTTTCCTTTCCCTACTGTAAACCTGATTTGCTCGTAGCTAATTATGTAGATATATTTTGTTTGTTGCATATGTACCTGCTTTCTTCAGTTTTGATTTGTCTAAATAAATATGTATTATTTTAAAGCTGTTATAGCTGGTTGCTATTTGATGAAGTTAAAATTGTGGTCAAATTAAATAAACAGCATACAGCCTACTTACTATACATTAATACATGAAGTACTATTGCTAATGTTCAATGTTAAGAATTACAAAAATACAAAAAAAAATTGGTAGGCCAACAATCAACTATGACTTTGAGTCATCTAAATTTTGAAGGGTTACATCCGATGATTTGATTTTAACTCGCTGTCGATTCACACTTAGAAATTTCGGTTATAGAAATTTTATTTGTATACGTTTTTGTCGTTGCATCTCTCATTCCTCCCTCTGTCCTTCTCTGATCCCTCCCTCTCCCCCTCCTCCCAGTCTCAAATAATTGTGACCAAGAATCCTTGAATCAGAACGTCACTTGAGTGGTGAACAAGAATCTGAGCCTCACTTGGAGAAATATGCGTGGAGGAATATGATCAGCTATTACCCGCAGCTTTTACGATGAATATTATTGAGTGATAACTATATTTGGACCGTGTTGCACATCAATCCGAGGATGAGCGGGGTTACTTCGGTCACTGGATCGGCGTCATGCCGTTTCGCCCAGTATTTTGTTGTTTGTGGAGTCGACATAGAGACTGGCCTTGAACCCGATGAATTAGCAGGTAGGATGTGTAAAATGTTCAGTAATAACATAAATCAACCCATGCAGCAGACGCAACAATAAAACAAATTCGTATGTTTTTTTATTTACATTTAAGCTTCCGGCCTATTTGGCATATGATGGGCTACGTTCTAAAGCGTCTACTGTTGCTCTAATGTGACAGTGATTAGATAGTATTTTTACATGACTAAACTGGAAAAAAATATTGTAATAAGGCTAAACATTTTACGTTAAATAGTTCATACACAGATAAACATTACAGGGGCCCTCTGCACAATGAATGTTGACAGCTTTTTAGAGTGCAGTAGCCTACAGATCCTTTGATCTTTGCATGAAGCTATCCGCCTCCCAATTGCTTTACAGTCCAGGACTACGAATGCTCTAAATTACTGCGAGGATTCAACTGCTTGTCCCACTGTCTATTAAGAGATATATCTAGCATTCATAGACTCAATTGCTGCCTATTTGCATGTGAGTCTGTAATAGCGAATGAGTAGAAGGAGAAATCAAGTGGTTTAATATTTTAAATGGAGATAACATCTCCCACATCCTCCCGCTTTGATTAGACCTTAGGCTCTGAGGTCAGGTGTAACAATGGTTTAATATCTTGCTAAGCCATCAGTGTCTTTCTGTTTCTTTCTGTTTCACCAAGTCCACTATGAATTAGCATGGCGTAATGCAATACACCTTGTAGCAACAACCAGAAGGTATATGGCAAATGGGTGCAGGTTGATGACTTCAGGTGTGTAGCAATAAAACATATTAAAGTAATAGTAGGATCGTGAATGTGTCTATAATATTTAAATGTATTTATAGATACAAATATTTACTTTTTTATATCACAATCATGGAATCACTGGAACACACAATGGACACTGTCACTCTCAGTGTTCTCATTGAAAAGGAAGGAGGCTGTGTTCTAGGCAGGAACTTCTTTGTTATGTAGCACACTTCCTCAGGGAATAAGATGGCTCTATAACCAGATTCATTTAACCCTGTCATGATGATACAGTCATTCTGTTGTAAAAAAAGATTGCAAGAACAGACTACAAAACCCCCTGATCATAATTGTGTGACATAAGGACAGAATATTCTTATGATATTTATGTATGAAAACATATTTTGCTCCTGAAATAACAAGTTGAGGTCTTGGGGTAAACAGTCAGTGATTACTGTGAAGGTATTGATATTGTAGCTGTTTTATTTTGCTAGGTGTGACACAGCAGCTGGCTGGGGTATCTTTGCTCCACCAATCTGCTTATATAACAGCAGGCCATCTCATCTCTACTGCAGCAGGGGCTGCTAATTTCAGGGCTTTGTGTATTTGAGTTTGACAGACAATTCATGTCATGCAATCTTTTTGGACAGATGTCCAAACTACTAATTTGCACTGTCAATGGCTTTTAGGTATATTTTGGTATGTTTGGTTGTGTGTGTGTGTGTGTTTGTGTGTGTTTGTGTGTGTTTGTGTGTGTGTGTGTGTGTGTGTGTGTGTGTGTGTGTGTGTGTGTGTGATTTTGTGTCTGTAATGTTTGAATGACTGCCTAAAGACAATCTGCTCTTGTTTGTCCTCTCAATAGATGCTTCTGTGTTTCTGCAGCCTTCTCAAGTTTCACATGACGTTCTCTTTTGAAATGCTAGTCCACAGTGGCTCCAATTCTGGCTCTAGTCCTGGCTTGGGGCTGGTGAATGTCACAGGGAATTACATCGGTAGGACAGAAACACAAGAGCTAGTTGCCTCTTAATTACTTTGAGCTGACGTGAAACAGTTGTCTCAACTAACTTGCGGTAGTCTCTGACATGTTCAACGATGTCGAGTTTACTTCGCTCGATTAGAAAATCGACAAGACAAGACTCGGAGACAATTAGTGGTGGTTAATGTTCAGACAAGGCTGTTTGTCATTCCAGTCTTGTGACTCACTCCACCAAACATCCTCCTAATGCAAGGATAAGGTTAAAATGAATTATCTGCCAGTTGGCATCTGTTGTCATGGTGTGCAATCTACTTCCCAATTTCCATAGTTCTTCTTCTTCTCTTAATGTTAGGTGTGTCGATAGATTGTGGATGATTCAATTGGTGAAAATGACAGACGTAACATTTATCTTCATTCATCATCCTTGGCTTTTTGTCTGGCTTGATCTAGGGTTTGAGACCTTGTGTGACTATTAATCATACATTTGAATGGAGGAAATTTAAAGATATTTTCCCCTATTGTCACCTAACAACAAGGCAATGTTATTTTTGTACCTCAGAATGCTCCAGAAATATGACAAATAAAATGGGAGCTGAAGTGTTCATGTTTTATTGTGTTAGCCCTGCACAGGAAATGTTCTGGTAGGAGAATGGTTATTGAGTCCTGACTGCGACGCCATTTAAGCTATCCTCTGAACACCAAAACAAACCACCCTCCCCCTCCCCAGTTCTGCCTCGCTCCTGCTCAACCAATGTAAAATGGATTAGGTTTTGTCTGTACATTGGATGAGTTAAGTAAGTGGAATGGCAACGTGTGTGTGGTGGGATCCCCACAGTTAGATTGTGGTAGTCAATGGCGTCAGCTGACGAAATTCAGGATGATGCGGCCATTGACGTGCTTGTTTCTGACTGGCATCTTCAAGGCCACAGCAACGTAGCTGAAGTGGCTACCATGGCAACGGCATGTCTTTCTCCTCTGTCGATGAAGCTGGCTCCATGCTCTTGCTCTTTCTCTATCCTCGCCTTGTTCAGTCCTAATGAGGTTTTAAGCTGAAATAGTGAACCGGACAGCAATCTATCTGTTGTCTAGATGTTGTGTTGTTATGTTTAGGAACCAAGAAACAGTGAATTGTTGTTTCACGACTGTGTCCAGGTTATTGTTTTCCTCAAAACCTACGATCAACATCCTTATCAAAGAACATGGTCTCCCCTGTTCTCATAGTAACACATCAGCGGTTCTTTCCCACCCACAGCTCAAATACAGCCCTATGTTTGGATGGTTTTGAGGCCATGGTCTGTGTCAGGATTCTGTGTCCCATTTTAGAGGCAGGAGAATGTTGCTGGATAAATGCTGTTGCGCACAATTGTGGCGGTCCTTCTCTTTCTATACATTATGTCGATGCCAAGGAGTGTGAGGCTTTAGGGATGTTCCAAATGCCAGGGAGACTAATGAAATGAATAATGCACTCAAGTGAAACGGGGCATTTGCCTAAACCCGGTTGGCATTTTGAGTAGGCCTCTCTCTCTCTCTCTCTCTCTCTCTCTCTCTCGTTTCTAGGCCTACACACTTACTTACCCACTCACTAATTTACTGAACTCTAGTGTTCACGTACCATGCTCATAGTCACCTACACTCTCCACACTTTGTGTAACTGGAGCTAGAAGCTGACCTATGGAATAATGGTGTACCAGCTAAACAGCCTTGAAGGACAAACAAAGAATGTATATATTATATGAAGGACAAACAAAGAATGTGTTGTGTGTGCATGTCCGCCTGGCCATCTATGTGGACGTAAAATGTGTACGTTTTAGTCCTTGCTTATATTGCTCGCTATGTGATATAAATATTGTCACATATTTGATATTTGCACCACCATGAATTTAACTCCATCACCAAAGTGGATGATAAATTTGTTTATTGAGTGTAATACTGTCACTAACGTCACTGTTAATCAAAATTACATAATGGCCCAACCCGAGCTCCTTCTGCATAGGGTTTGATGATGAGCAATGCTATGTTGGCTTCCCCAGTCTGTTTCTATAGACATGAATTCCATCATGTAACTTTTAGCAGGGATCTCCCCCCATTCTGCTGTAGAATGACCTTTGCGGTTGAACCCCTGACTTGCTGAAGACATTCAACAGATTATTTATTTTAGCTTGTGTCAGACAAAGTTCTGCTGTTTCAGGAATTAAAGCATGACCCTGTCTGTCCTTTAAATCTGTTCTCTGTGTGTGTGTGTGTGTGTGTGTGTGTGTGTGTGTGTGTGTGTGTGTGTGTGTGTGTGTGTGTGTGTGTGTGTGTGTGTGTGTGTGTGTGTG
>JAVQIZ010006719.1:0-11725 GCA_036023535.2 Galaxias brevipinnis
ATCTTATTCTTTCGGTCACTACCCAAAGCTCATGACCATAGGTGAGGGTTGGAACGTAGACCGACTGGTAAATCGCGAGCTTTGCCTTTCGGCTCAGCTCCTTCTTCACCACAACGGTCCGGTACAACGCCCGCATTACTGCTGATGCTGCACCAATCCGCCTGTCAATCTCACGCTCCATTTTTCCCTCACTCGAGAACAAGAACCCAAGATACTTGAACTCCCTCGCTTGGGGCAGCAACTCACTCACAGGTAGAGGGAATCAGTTCAAAGTAATTCAATTAGTGATACGTCAGTTGGCTCACTAAATTTCAAAGACACTAAGGATTCCGTTGAACTGTTCCCTTTTCTGTCAACGGCTCATAAAGAAACAGAGAGGACCCCGCCTGTCTTTTATAGGTGGACTCACATAGCCCATGTAGGTGGAGTCCAGCTCGGGGCTGGTGCTGGACATGGTGGTGCCCCTCTGCTGGAGGTGGTAGCGGCCGGAGTCCAGCGACTGGTCCAGCTGTCTCAGGTGGGCCTCCAGCTGACCTGGTTCCACTGCGGAGAGGTCAAAGGTCAGACAATCAGGAGAGAGAGAATTTGACGAGAGAACTAAGCGGCTACTGATACGTGCAATTTCCCTAATTTACAATGGCCAAATACGAACAGGCTGCATTACATACAAATGGTTTGAAGGTTAGAAGCTACAACCAAGTATCCACAACATGTAACTCAGCATATACAATGAATGGTAAACAAACATAACACCAATGGCTTTGTAAATACATGATTAAAATGCAAAATGAAGGCAAACAAGGAATGAGGTTTTAGAGCATGGGGGTTTAGAGCCATTCAGAGGAATGACTCTATGTTTGCTGTTGAACAGGGCATCTTCATGCAACGAGACCGCCTTCGTGTTCCATGCCGGTGAGGATAGCTACTTGACGATGAGTGAGACATGCAAAGGTGAGGGGTGCTTCAACAAGGTATTACGGGTTAACGGGAGGCGGTGGGCAGTAGAGCTTGGTACATGGCATGCCATCACAGGTCATGCGATGGGCATTGATTGCTAGCATGCTACAGTCAATGGTAATTTGAGCTTTGGGGGGGGTTAGCGTGCCACAGCTAGTTTGCCTACCGGAGGAGGACCTCAGTGTGTTCTCTGTCAGTTTTATATAGGCTTCGGGGCTCTCGGGTATGACTACGTCTGTGAAGAGAGAGAGCCAGTGTAAAGCCTCTGTGCCTTACCATCCTACCAGGGGCAGGGGATGGCAGAGTGGGTGCTGGTTGGTATGTGCTTCTTTTGTTTGTGAGTGACAACATTGTTTTGACGGACTGCTTGGAGAATTAATTAGCATTTTTTTTTTACTGTCAGGGGGATGCAATCTGGATGCAGGGAGAGGGCCGCAAACCAAACCACAACGAGAGAGGGAAATTGGGACTTGGATTACTAGCTGGACATCTGTACTGTATGTGTCACACCTCCGCGGATATGTAAATCCTGTTCATTCATCCACCCACTCCACCATCCATCCCTTAGTCTCTCCTCTCCAAACCCCATCCACCCATCTCTCCTCCCTTCCTCCAGTCCACCCCTCTCCCGCCTCCGCCTCCACCCACCTGAGAGTACAGCCGCAGCAGCCACAGCGGTCCCCAGATACTCATCCTCCTCCTCCTCCTCCTCCTCCTCCCCGTCCTGCCCCCGGCCCCCCTCGGCCTCCATCCCTCGGCCCCCGGCCCCGGCCGTGCTCTCCAGCCCGCGGCTGAGGTCGTAGTCATGGTCCCACTCCAGCGGGATGGAGTCCACGCTGGCCGGGGTGTCGCGTCCCGAGCGGTCGGCGGGCCGGAGCAGGGCGGCGGTGGCGGAGGCGGGCCGGCTGGAGGAGGCGGGCAGCGGGGAGGAGTCCCCCCACTGGAGGTCTGAGAGGTCGCCGCCCTCCTCCATGTCCAGCTCCCGGTCAGAGCCGTCCAGCTCGTCGTCAGCCAGCTGGGGCAGAGATACAAAGAAACATGAACGGAGAGGTCCATCAGAGAGGAAGTCTGTGAAGCCTCTACCCACTCCATGTGAATCTTTAGAACATGTGGTACTGTGAAAGAGGCTGCAGTTTGAAAAGTGTGTTGCACCAAAACATACGCAATACGGTAGCAATTTCTACAACGGCTGTGTAAAGTCTAGGAGAGGAATGTACTACCCGCTTGGCATTGTGCCAGGACATGTGTTCTCACATGTTTGTAGTCCTGGCATGCCGCAGCTGTTTGTATGCATGCTCATGCTTGTCGTCATGGCGATGCATGTCACAGGTGGTGTGTCAAACAGGCGCGAGGGCCTGCTATGTGTTTTCATGGCATGTGGGAGGGGAATGTGCGTTCTGACTGCCAAGAGCAGAGTCCTTCCACGTTACCACGTGCTATTTTTGTATGTTAGCCTGTATCACCCTTGATGTGACTATGTGTGTATGTAAGAAGCCGACAGCATGGATAGGTGTGTGTGTGACGGCACGCAGGCTAAATAGTCGTCGGTGTGTGTGTGTGTGTGTGTGTGTGTGTGTGTGTGTGTGTGGATGTGTGTGTGTGTGTGTGTGTGTGGGTGTGTCACTAACCGGTAGCCGCGTCAGCTTCTTGTAGTATCTGTTGACGCGTCCGAACACCTCGCGGCAGTACCTCTGCAGCTCCTCCAGCTCCTCCTCGATGATGGCGGCGTCCAGGGGCTCGCTCTTCTCCAGCAGCGCCTCGCCCTGCCGGAACACCAGCTCAATCTTCCCCGTGTTCAGGGAGATCTCCTGCTGGAACGCCTGAGCGCAGAGAGTCAGAGCTGAGCGACTGTCCGGGTTGTGGGATAAAATATGTTTTTTGTTGTTGCTACTTTGCATACAGGATAGCATTGTTCTGACTGTTGACTCTCCACAACTAGTTGTAGTTTCAGGCAGTCAAACACAAATAAAGCACTCTTACCCTGAGCTGTTTGATCTTGGCCTGGACGTCACACTCTGAGAAGTGTTCGATGTTGGTGAGCTGCAGGTCCATCTCGGTGAGCCACACCAGGATGCTGTCCCTGGCTGTCTCAAACTCCTCCCTCTGGCTGATGAAGTGCTGGGACGCCAAGAGAAAGATACTTTCAGCAACCTCCCCTACACTTTTACCATCCTTTCTCGTAGAGAAAACATTAAACCCTGAACCGACCAATGAAGTTCGGATGAGAGTATATTAAAGAAGGCTTGTGCAGGCAGTTTTATGTTATAATATTATGTAAATATAGATTTCAAAATACGCTACTTTGAGTCGGCGCAGGATGGAGGCCACTCTCTTTTGCAGGTTGTCCCAGCGGCGGTTGCCGTCGTGCACCATCTCCCGGAGGTGGCAGGAGGAGTCGGTGCGGTTCTCCCGGGCCAGGCGCCGGTACTGCTTGTTGATGAGCTCCAGCTGCGTCAGACACTCCTGCACCTGACGCTGGAACGCCTGCAATACACACACACACACACACACACACACACACACAGAAAAGGAAAATGAGCTAAAACGAGTTTGAACTACATTGCATACGTTTATGAGAACAAACAAGCAAGCACAAAGTCTCTCTCCAAACATGCACACGATCACATCCTGGTATCAACCCCCTAAGCACTCGGCCCTCTGCAAGAAGAAGACTATGGGGGAAGGCACAAAGTGCTCTGGGGGATGGAATTGACCAGACCAGCCAGTAATCAGTAACCTGATCCTCTTCTCCACCACTTACTCTCACTCATCTCCAACAGTCGCTCTCACTCTCCCCCGGATAGTCTCTCACACAAGGCCTCGCACACAGAAAACACACACACACACACACACACACACACACACACGCGCGCGCGCGCACTCAAACAAAAACAAGCAAGCAAGGCTGTCCTCTATCATGTCTTTCCCTCTCTCTGTGACATCCCTCCATTGTTGTAGCTTTTTTTCAGAAACGTTCCAAACCAGCCTACCTCGAACTTCTTGAGCTCCTCCTTGGCGACGGTGTAGAGGACCCCGGAGGAGTTGGGGGATGCGGCCGTTCTCTCGGAGGCCTGCAGCCACTCCTCAAACCTCGAGAAGTCCTCCAGGAACTTCTGCCACAGGCGCCACGTCTCCTCGATCCTACGCGGAGATGGAAGGAAAGGGAAGAACTTAAGACTCATTTGCCGCGCCAAGCCTTTTCTGAACACTTTCTTTGTAATAGAAGAATGTTGACCTTAACATTGTGAGCCATTACTTATATGAGCGCCTCTGTGTCTCTTCGAGATATGGGGAAATGCACGCATCCTATGAATTGGTTTATGAGTGTGTGTTAGCTTAAACCTGCATTGTGTGTATGTGTGTGTGTGTGTGTGTGTGTGTGTGTGTGTGTGTGTGTGTGTATCCTCAAGATTATGTAAGTGCGAAAACACACGTGTTACGCACAAGTTCCTATGAATTTGTTTATGAGTGTGTTAGCTTAAACCTGCATGCTGTGTGTGTGTGTGTGTGTTCCCCAGTGCGGCCCACTGACTTGAGCCTCCTCTCCATGGACATGGCACAGATGTTCCTCCAGCGGCGGTCCAGGCCACGCGTGGCCTGCTGGATGGAGTCGCACTCAGTCTCCGTGGAGCAGGCGTCGCAGTCGTGGAGCAGCACCTCGCACAGGTTCAGCACCGAGGCCACGCCCGTGCTGTGCTTCTCGATGTCCTTCTGCAGCTCCTGGCCGGGGTCGGGGGGAGATCGAGGAGGAGAATTTAGCATTGACTAAGCAAACATTCACTTAGTACTCAGTATTCACTCAATAACACGTGGCACGTCCACCACACTCCCAACCGTATTCTATGTCAGTCAACATATCTATCACACATCTATCGCCGTTTTGAGTATCGTACAGTCAGTGTGGTTATTTGTGTCCGTTTGGTCAGCATGTGTGTTTACGTGTGTGTTTACATGTGTGTGTTTACGTGTGTGTGCTCTGTAGGCGTCCGTGCCGTCCTCACCTGCTGCTGGCTGAGCTTCCTCTGGATCTCCTGGGCGTCGGAGGTCTGGTAGACGATGGGCCGCGACAGCTCCGTCTCAATGTGGGCCAGCCAGGAGCGCAGGCTGCTCATGTTCTTGTCCAGCTGCTGCACCGCCACCAGGGTCTCCCGCAGCTTCTTCACCCTGAAGAGGAGGAGGAAGAGGGGGGAGAACGGGAGACGCAGCGTCAGTCAGCACGGAGGCATTCGGCTCGAGGCAGAGAGCCCAGGGAGCTAGAGTCGGCCTTGGAAACAAACCCTCCAAACCAAACAGCTTTAAAGAGATCTGCCTCCAGAGGACTAAGAGAGGGAAAGAGATAGGAGAATGTCAACAGCTTGTTAGACCCTTTGCCTTTTACTGCCTTTATTGACATAGCTGTGACAGAATCTGCTGACCAGAACAGCGTTATTAACGAAAACAATAACATTGATCTTCTTGAACGCTCTGGAGGAGGCCAAGGTCCAAAGACTCCGACCCCCAAAAACAATTGCCAACCAAACAAAGCACAAGCGCAACAAAAGAGGATACTCGTGCTTATTTTTTTCAGCTCTGTTGAGATGGTCTGAGGTCCAAACCGGACTGAATTTGTTTTGGCACAGGTTTGGTGTGAAAATGACAAAAAAAACTCCCTTCGCAAACCATTTGAGCCCTGCCTGCGTCTAACGTCCGGTCAGTCCGAGCACATAAAACCACGTTGCTCACGGTGAGCGCGGACCTGACGGTGTGTCTTTTTAGACAGCACCCACCCTGATGCCAAGCATCGCACGATGCAGCACGCCTCGTCCCCCAGCACCTCCCCCACTGCCATGCCGAACAGAGGTCGCTGGGAACGTACGCAGCGGCTAATGAACGTGGTCGGGTGCGACCCAGGGACACAATTAGCAGGCCTGCGCTACTCTGGACGTACCCTGTGAGCCGGGGTCTACAGGGGGGGCCGGCATGGGACAGCCCAGTGGCGTCTGACTGGGCTGAACAAAGCCCCCACCCCCGGGGTGGATTCTGTTCTAAATATGGAGCATTCATTACAATGTCATTCCACAGTGGCTCCACTACGGAAAGTCTCATGGCTGACAACACGCTTATGAATCATAACTCACAGATCCCTGCCGTTTCCAAAGGACACCTCTGGAGATAAACAAGACCCTCCCAATACAAAATGATACTTTCTTTTTACAGCCGCTGCAACTGAAGCACTGACATGACAGTCTAGACTGACAGATATCCTGTAGCCGTTCCAATCGCCACGCAACCAATGCAAAACACCAACACTTCTGAGCAAGCCAGCATGGTCCACCTCGGGGGGGGGGGCAAATTCAGCAAAAACAGCTGTTGGACAGTAACTACCGCAGGCCGTGTTGCAAAGGTGCCTGTGGAAGGCCATGCTAAACAATACCAAAATGCTACCAATCTTCCAAGTTCACATCACACAGCATTAGTTAGTGTAGTCCCCTGCCTGTTGACGTCGCAGTCGCATTCCGGCAGGTCCGAGTCCTCGCTTGGGCATTCTGCCATGTCATCTGTTCCCAAGTCCAGAACCATGGGGGCAGAAGGATCCGGTCCCAGTGGAAGGTAGCGTCTGGAAAACCCTTGTAGCCTTCCTAGCTCTAAAGCCCCTTTCTCTGTTATCTCAGCCCCTACCACACAGGGACCGTGGCTAACCGCGACTAGCAGGGAGAGAGGTTAAGCGGGGGACGGCGCGAGGGGGACTCGACAACTGGTGAGCTCCGAGGTCCAAGAAGTAGATTCCCCAGACAGCTGTGCCAGCCTGAGTTTGGAAGGCCACGAGAGAGAGAGTGAGCGTGTGTGCGTGCGCATTTGTTTGCGTAAATTAGAGAGGGAGGGAGAAAGAGAATGTGTGTGTGTGTGTGTGTGTGTGTGTGTGAGCGCCTGAGAGTGACAAGCGCTGCTGCTGCTAAAAAGAGGACTTACAGTCAGAGGCATGTGCCACGGTGGTGGCCCCGCGGCTGGAATGTCACACGGCGAGGCCGCGCTCTAAGGAAGTCAGCGCTCACGGGAGCCGAGAAACAAACAGAAAAAAAATCGTTCCAGCACGACGGTGCCAGAACACAAAAAGAATCACCAAGGTAAGTTCACCCAAAAAAACAAACACATTCCGTGCGCAGGAAGCAGTCCCTGAAGTTGAAAATGACAGGGAAAACCCAGCGAGTGGAGGACCAGAATGTTTTGCTGTGTCTCCCCAGGAAACAATGGTGGGGAAACAGCGGACCAGGGGACTGCAGCTGCCTCTCTCTATGAGGTCACCCCCTGGCAGCATCCACTCCTCTCCAGACCCCCCTCCCCCCTCCGTTTCTCATGGAGCAACAGACAGAGAAAGGACAGCAGGGAGAAGAAAGAGAGAGAGAGCGAACTGTAGCTACAAAACAAAAGTAGCTTGGCCAGAGAAAAGAGATGGCAGGAAGGAAAGGGCAGAAAAACTGATAGAGAGACGAGGGTAGGGGAAGAAGCAAAGGAATAAAGAAGAATCTGTTCTCTACTATTATGCATCCATCCGTTTTCTCCACAGTGGCCCATTGACACCAAGGCCATAGCAAAAGACTCAATGACCTCTAAGTGACTCGGTTTGCTGTGGGAACTATCTCCTCTGTTCATGTCTGGGCTTGCCTTCTACAAACCTAACCTTCCCCACTAGGCGGAGCCATGCACTATGGAAGCACAGACTGCTCAACGAATCGCCCAAAGGTCCATAAGGCTTGAACTCCTTTACTACCCCTCATTCCTAAACCCTAAATCACACTGCCGTGTCTGACTAGCAGCTATGTTTGTCAAAGCTGACCGCTTTCTTTCAGTCTTTCACACACAGTCTTTGGAGCACACTCATCTTAGAGCATCGCATGGCACAGTCGGAAAGGAGGAGAGGAGAGACAAATGCAAAAGCAAGATGGTAGGATGAGGCTGAAGCTAAGCAGTCACCACACACACACACACACACACACAAAAACATCCACCAGCGACAACCTTACGTTGCAGACCCCTCAGCCAACCGGTAACTCTGGGCAACCATCACCTTCCCACTAACAGAACCAAGCCACACGCACCAAACCTCCAGCTGATAAACACCTGATCAACCTATCAGTCCACGACGTCCTGATGAGGAAAAAAGCCCGCCCCCATCTCTCCCCCGCCCTCTTCCCGACCTCCGTTCACACCCCCCACCTCCCCTCCGCCTGGTCACCCACCTGGCTGCGATGAGGTCCAGCAGATGTTGCCAGCGCTCGCTGACCTTGCAGAGCTTGTGTTGGATCTCGGCGGCCTTGCTGTCCTGGCTGGCCCGGGCCAGGCGCTGACCCATGGCCTGCAGCTGCTGCTTGTTCTCCTGGGCTACGCCGATCTCTTCCTGGTAGTCCTGGAGGAAGCGAGAAAGACAGGGGGGGGGGGATGGTTATTGTGTGTGTGTGTGTGTGTGTGAGGGCGGCGTGTGAGCTGCTTTGTATGCACAGCTGGCCAACAAATCAGGCGCAGTGCAAAAGAGGGGGGATGAACTGATACGTTCTAGCGTGTACTGTCAGCGTCTGATGGTGTGTGCTTGTTGGTGCTGCTCCTAACATATAGGGACGCTACGTTAAGGCACAACCATAGGGGATGTCTGTGTGGAGCACGTCAGGGAGAAAGAGTGTGTGTGTGTGTGTGTGTGTGTGTGTGTGTGTGTGTGGATGGGGTGGAGGGGGCGTTATGGTCACCTTGCGCAGCTTCTCGATCATCTCCTCGATGCTGATGTCTCCATTCTGGGACACCTTGCTCTCCATGTGGGTGAGCCACTCGCACAGCTCCTTGTTCTTGTCGTTGAACACGGCCCACTCATTCAGCCGCTCGCTCACCTGCTGCCGGCGCAGGGACAACTGGAGGGAGGGACGGAGAGGGGAGGGGAGGAGTACAGAGAGTGTCTACAAAGAGAGACCACCTTTTTCAGTAATCCCCATTACGCTGCAGTCAAAACAGTCCAAAAAGACGACTGGACAATACAGAGACTTCTAAAATGGTTGCCCTTTTATGAATACATCAAACAAGCACAATTCTTCTGTTTCTCTTGTCTGTCTCTAAACGTATCTCAGGTCTTCTGTGTCTTTCGCCCGCGGTGTTAATCCCTCCTGCCTGAGAGGCTAGCAAAGGAATGCTAACTGAACAGCCCTCGTTATCTCTCCCCCAGTGAGACCTCCATTACTCGCTGAGACGGTGTCCACTGTGGCCAGGCTAACACTGTTTAAACGTTAATAAACGATCTCCCGTGTTATCTTTGGCAGACGCTGTGGCGGCAGAGACTGAGGGTGGCTGGATGCACTTTGTAACTGACATAGTGTGGTAACAAGTGCATGTGAGGAGCGTTGGGTAACAGGAAACCCCACAGAGACAACATTTACAATACTAATAAAACAAGGTAACCAAACAAAGAGCCCATATAGGCTAGAAAAAAAGAAACAGTAGGTCCAATAGTCCCAGCAGACTTAACAAGTTAGTATTGTGATTATGCCTAAAATTCAACTGTTTTGTGAGAGTGTGTTTGGATGTGTGTGCGTGTGTGTGTGTGTGTGTGTGTGTGTGTGTGTGTGTGTGTGTGTGTGTGTGTGTGTACCTGGTGGCAGATCTCTTCCCATTGGCGCTGCAGCAGCGTGAGGCGCTCGTGCAGGACGGTTAGGTCATTGGCACTGACCACGCCTCCCAGAGAGTCTTTCAGCAGGAACAAGGAAGTGAGGTCATCCGTCCAACCTGCCACTGTGCTCTCCAATTCCTGAAGCACACAGATAGAGAGATCTTTATTATCAAACACACAATTCAACAGTAATCTCTCCTAAATAACCCATTATGAAAGTAAGAATGTGTAAAGTATGCAGAAATATGTGTAAGTAAAATGTGTAATGAAAATTCCCCTTCACAACAAATTCAAATCGTTAGAAAAAATCACTGCATTGGCTGCACAGTAGAGAATTAGTCAGTGTTATAGGTAAGCTCACACACCCCACACTAAAACCACACATCCTACAAAGATGTTGAGCATCACATTTCATCAAGAAGAATAGAAATGCTTAAAAAAGCCCTGATGTAACATAACCATTCTAACAAAAAAAAACATTTGATTTAATTCCGAACTATCATACACATACTATAAACAAAGCTTCATAAATGACATCCACATAAATAAATACAGCAGATAAAATGCTAAGATCACACTAAGGATAACAAAGCAGCTAACCTGGCGGCCTCTCCTCTGTCACTGGGACTGATTCCTGGTCGTGTTAGGATGTAGTCTATTATGCAACACAAACACACACACTCACACTCACACACACACACACACACACACACACACTGTGACACACACGGTCACACACACCCAGTATGAATGGGTACGCTTTCTCCCCTTCCCCCGTCTTTCTCTCTCTCTCTCTCTTCCTCTCCCCCTCCCCCTATCCCAGCTGATGCTGCGTATCTGTCCTTGGCCATCTAACAACGCTCCTCCCCCCGCTAAGGAGCTGTGGACATGTCATGCATGAAACATGACGCCGTTATTTTGCGTGCACGCATGTGTGTGCACGTAGTGTGTGTTTGCATCCCGGCCGAACAGGGCATGATCGCAGCATGTGTACGTGCAATGATCACACGAGATCATGAGTAGAGGAGGGTGCTGCAATTAAAACATACAACACAGTGGCATCCTTTTAGCAAGCGATGCGGTCCCACCCCACAAAATTGCATTCGGCGGCGTTGTTTTACTGAATGTCTGCGGATAACACTACGTGACAAAACGTCCATCCTGATCCTTAGTGCTCCTAAAAAATGTGACACAAAAGCGACGAACGAGCGTCGTGAAGCGCCGAAGGTCAGGCAGAGACTGGATACAGCAACGTTTTGAAGGCCAGCTCCCTTCCTCACGGACAAAAGCCTGGGTGAGCGTGAGGAAAGGTCAGTGTGTGTGTGTGTGTGTGTGTGTGTGAGAGGAGGAGGGTCGGCGACCGCAATAAGGGAGACCTCGTGAGAGAGCAGGAGGAGGGAGATAGTCGGGTGACGTCGTCTCACCTTGCAGCGGACCTGCTCCGAGTGCAGCTCCTCGTGGTGGTCGGGCAGTGGCAGGGACAGCTTCTTCTTGAAGGCCCTCAGCTTCTCCAGGGACGCGGCGATGCCCTTCTCGCAGCGCTCCCAGTCCTACGCGCACACACACACACAACCCCATCAATTAAAATTGACAGGCCCTCACCGTGGAAGCATAGAGAACACACACACACATACGTTTGTCTTTCCAACTGTCTCTCTGTCTTTCCCTCACAGAACAGCTTGGGCTGAAGCTAGGTCAAAGCGATAATCTACTGCCAGACAGTGCAGAGAGAACGACTCAGCTGAGTAAACCTACCCGGCAACATCGGCAGAATGAGGGCAGAATGAAATAGCACACATCTAAGCCAACCAGAGAATTAACGACAGCTCCACAATAACCGACTAGATTCAATTCTAGAGGTCACGGGTGGGGCTATTATTAAATTCTGACCACAGTCGAATTTAGGGTAGGAACAGATGAATTCTTGGATAGGGATAGGAAAATAAATTAAACACACTTTACCTGGGGAAGAGTCAAAGTGAAATAATTATTGGAATACAGAACGGAGCTAGTCCATGTGGTTAGCGGAGCTTCGAATCAGATGGAGATATAAACAAGAGAGCGAGAGAGAGAGAGTGTGAGAGAGAGAGAGAGAGAGAGAGGGACAGAAACAGAGTGAAAGAGAGTTTTTAACAAAGATCT
>JAVQIZ010006733.1:0-13035 GCA_036023535.2 Galaxias brevipinnis
ACACTAAAACTGTCACTTTTAGATCAACTGAAAATGTATTAATTCGTTTTTATTAATAAACGTGTAGTAAGTAACACAAATTGGAGCATTCACTGTTTAATCACTTGATAAAAAAAAAACCTGAAAACACGTTTGTCCTGTCTACCTTGAGCTAACCTATCCATTAGCTAGTACTTAGTTAACTATATTTGTTTTTGTCTTTTGGTTAATTAGCTGTTAACTCGAGGCACTGGCAGCTTAGTCATTTGTTCATCACCACTCACCTTCAAACAAGCTAAGAAAAGCCGGCATAACATGGCATGGGACTGTAAGGTGGGAGGTGCTGCTACCTGTGTCTGCCGATGACTGTCCGCACCGCTTTGCAGGAGACGTGGAGGGAGGGAGGGTAGAGAGAGCATCGGAACTTCACAGTCTAATCTCCCGACCTGAAATTTTAATTTTTTATTCAGTCAATATATTTTTGGAAAGGGAAACTGTGCGCAAACAGGAGTAGATATATATTTATTTATGAAAAATAAAAAAAAGTTTTTAAAAAAGCAGCCAATATAAAGGGCACTTTCTCTGGAGTTAGAAAAAGGGCAGGGGCTCAAGCCCACTTTGATGTCTGTGTGCACGTGCCTGGCTTACAACATAACTTGTGGTCCCCTACAGAGTAACCAACACATCAAGACAAAATATTCTTCTTTGTATCCCAGGCTTCGT
Organism: Galaxias brevipinnis; assembly: GCA_036023535.2. NCBI lineage: Eukaryota > Metazoa > Chordata > Actinopteri > Galaxiiformes > Galaxiidae > Galaxias > Galaxias brevipinnis. Next base: position 703 of record JAVQIZ010006733.1, read on the forward strand.
GGAACTCGCTGAGGAGTGAGTTTGTGGCTCTGAACCCAGCCCAGCTGCATCACATGTTGAGGGAATACAATCCGGGCAGAGCCTGTCCTTCAGGGTGGAACCCTCCGCCCGAGGAGGCTGAGGCTGCACTCAGGACCGGTGAGTGGGGGGCACAACATGTCACAACACGGGCATGGGCATGGGCATGGGCACGGGGTGGGGGCGTAATGCCCCACCAACCTGACCCAGCTTCAGCCCAATATAAAAAAAATAGGCCTAACTGCACTACACTACTCCGTTGCTTACTCTTGTTACCACACGCAAGCAGCATTACTTTGCTATTTACTTTAGCTAGCCAACTGTGTTTGTATAGGGGCACTGTCAGAGTTGAACGTCATGCCTCATTTGGTCTATTCGAATTTACAGTGTTTAATTTTATAATCTCTATACCTCGCACTGCTTTCAATGCAGATGCTAGTAATTTAACGGGTTATGTGCGCCAAAATGGATCGGTGGATCAGCCAGATCATGGCTTCTGGAGGGCAAAGTAACAAGGCTGATGCACATCACAGTGACTTTGCTCTAATGACTTGGACAGCTTTGATTTTCAAAAGGCAGCGGGCGGCTCACTTCGAGCATGTAAAGGCCTGATGCAAGTGATTTCAAATTGAAACAGGGGCAGTGTCCAAAACCGCATTATTATATATTTAAAGTATTAAAATTTAAAGTAGCCTATTTCAAAGAAAAATTTTGTCTGGACAAAATAAATTAAAGGAGTTGTAGGGCTATGAGCTAGCTATAGGGCGTTTCCGACCTTCTAACTTTTCTTCTCTCTTTTTTTAAAAAAGATCACGTTTTAGAATTTGTTTTATAGATCATGTTGTTTTGCATTGTCTAAAATAAATCTTAGTATGAAAATGCCGTTATATGCGTGGCATATATTTTCTGAAAGTCCGTGCGCAGAAGCAGGCTACAGTTAGCCTACTACAAAGTTATTAGGGGCAAAGACCTCTGTGTGTGTGGGGGGGGGGCGCTAACAGCCCCCTCAACCTCAATCATTGCCCCCTTAGAAAACGCATTCTAGAACCGGGCCTGCAACATGGGCAGAGAAAGAGAGAGACGTACAAGAACGATACGCTAACACACAAGCAGACTTGCGTAAACACGATCAGGGTCCTTCAGAATGTAAACAAAACTCTGTTACCCCAAAGTAATCCTGTCTTTCTTGGGCTGACTCCATGAGCTTGAGGGGGGTGTTGATGCCACCTTCTTAGCTCTGTCATCTCCAATCAGTCTCACTGAGGAGTTAACTTCCAAATCCAACCTTCTTACCATGGCGCCTGACACCCTTCTCTGAATTCACCCAAGCCACTTCCTTCTTATAGTGACAAACCCAGCACCTGCTCTGTAAAGCCCCTAAATCCTGACCTGGTGGCAGCCATTGAGGTAGTCTCTTTTAGAGAAGAGATACTACACCCTAACAAGGTGTAGCATAGTCATTATTACAGGGAACTGTACAACCACAAACAACAACTAGACATGTTAGCAGTGCTATTGACAATGCAAGGTTCCCTAAGCCCTAATATGATGACTAACTGATGATTTCCGATCTTTCCTCTGGTCCCACAGCAGACATCCTTGAGAGTTTTGACAACCACCCGCCACTCATCCTACCCAACAGCATCTTCCATCTAGAACTGGGCAAGCCAATCACGGAGCCCGCTCTGTTTGAGCAGCTCGTCCGTCTGCAGCAGCTGCTGGCCGTTGCAGAGGAGAAACCCGATCCGACCCAGCAGGTAACCCCATCCAACTCTGCAATGGTGCCTGGACCTCACAAACATAATGAGAAGCCAGTGGCCATCCTGCGGATGCCCACACCCCGGGAGTCCCACGGTGAACTGAGCTGCTGCGAGGCGGTGTTGACCCAGAAGCTGAAGAGCCTGCAGATGCAGAGCACCCTCCTCTACCAGGGGGATCTGGGCTGCCATAAGGGCCTGGCCCTGGACCCCTCCTGTCTACTGACACCACCCAACACTCCACAAGGTGTGGAGCTGGCGGAGCTGGAGGCTGACCTGCTGGAGCACAGGAAAGGTAAGAGTCCCATTCAGTTAGACAGGAGGCATGCAACACATACTGTGAAGATGGAAAAAGTTAAAGATGGGCAACTCCCCATTAGTATAAAAAGCACTGCAGCAGCTGGTACACATTCATCAGGTAAGCGTTGATAAAAACCTTTTAGATGATGAAATGGGGATGAAATGCATAGGAATTTAAAAGCAGACAGGATGAAACCTCGTTCACCCCACAGATGAAGGACAGTGGTGGATGAATCTCGAAAGCCCTGTCTCATAGCCAAAACAGCAGGCTTTGATTAAAGTGCACGCAAACTCCTGCGTCGGCTGTCATGGCCAGCTCAGCTAAAACCGTGTCCCATGTCCCTAACCTTTGTGCGTCCGGTCACTAGTACCTCTTATCCAACTAATTAACCCAACAATGATTGACCGACTCCATTAATGCAAGAATTTGATAACTAGACCGCAGGGGCATGGGCCCCATGTGCATATTTTGAAAAAAGTGGCTCCATCCAGGCCCATGCGAATATGCTCAACATTAAATATGACAGAGTACACTCGCCAACCTCTCCTAATCTCTTGTTGCCTTTGGACACAGTTGGACCGGTGTGCTAGTCCAGATTTGGGCAGTGTAAGGCAGTAAGGCTGCACACTGGGTGAATTTGTTGTGCAAAGAAAAGGCGGTTTCCTACACAGCCCCATTTGTTGTTGGAAGCAGCCTCAGTCATGAGGTCATCACAGGGATTGAGAGCACCCACGTGGTGCTTCCCACGGCTGAGACTGCAGCGTGATGAAGTCAGAGCACAAAATAGGAAGCGCAAATATTGTCTTGGAACATGGAGGAGAACGTCCAGGCTTTTGATGTATAGCAATTGCTTTCCTCAATCAAATACTGTAAGTAAACCTTCAAAACAAAATCATATTATACACATTGAGAGTCAACAGAGCAAACCATAACTTGGAGCTCTTTTCAGTTATGTAAATACTTTTAAAACTATTTCCATCATAACTGAGTGGAGCACAGTTTAGAGTGACAACTGAAGACATCCAGAGGAATCGGCATTCTCTGTGTAGGAATGTTGTAACGGATCTGATGGTAGATGAGTCCACATCATGAGAGCCAGTGAGAGTATCATCTCCTCTCAGGTACAAACAAAAGCTTGAATCAACAGGCTCCCTAAGCCCAGTAGAATCCGATAGGCCCCCGTAGCACTTTCCTGTTGATAAACGCCACCTCGACTCCCAGACTCCTGCTCCTAATTGGATGGTCCCAAACACTGCAATTGTGTGTAAGCACTTCACGTTCAGTTTAATCGGACAGACCCCCTGGGTGGTTGTCTGCAAATACAGCAGGGGTTTATTCCAGTTTAAGGTCCCATTCATAGTATTGGCTATGAATGCAATAGATTATCATTACTAGACTATCTCTCCATGAGCTATTCTCTTCTCACTAGTTATGTATAGATATGACACAGCCGACGAGAAAACATCTAACGCTTCCCATGGATTAGGCTACCTCTGTGGTTTCAGCCTGCCTACGGGTAACGTTATTTTGGAAGCATGGCTAATCCTTTAATCTGGCCCCAGGAATTACAGAGAGGTGGTGATGTCAGGAGAGAAAAGAGCAAACGGCCTAACCGTCATGGGAATTTACAGTTGGGTAGCTGTGTGGAATCCTAATCGGCACAGGCATTGTTCTGGGCAGGTCCTGCATGGGGGGCAGACAGGCTGGATGTCAGGAGGAGGGGATAGAGTGGACGGAGATAGGAGCAGGGGCCAGGGGAGCGGGGAAAAGAGCTTGGAGAATGCTACCCTGTGGCTGTTGCGATAGACAGGGCCACAGCAGAGTGACCATGCAAAATCAGTCTGTGGAAATGGCTCTTCTACTGTTCTCATCACAACGGGGCAGTCCTCAGCTCTCCTCTGCTGTATGCTTTTAATTAGCAAGTCTAGGCACTTAGCGGACTCCTTGTTATTTCACAATGCAGACACTTGACCCGGTTTTATGTGTAGGCCTAATGAAACATCTGTGATGAATATTGTCTCCAACTTGGGTCAAACTCCTGGGAGAAGGTCAAACTGAGTATTGTGCCGTTTGAAAAGTTGCTTGAAACTGTCTCTTCGAACAAGGACAGTTCCTATGCACTGGATGTTTAATAACACTAATGCTTCTTAACTTCAAATCTGCAGTCATGTCTTCCCGGAACCGGATTTTTGTCAGCTATTCAAAGAAATATTATGTGGTTATGAGTTCATGACAAATCATCTATATTCACTTTTACAGCACTCTAAAAATATTACTTTTAGCCACACAAGGAGCATGTAAAATTACTATTAGTTTCTGCTGTTAATGGAGTTTTAATGTTATGTCTGTCTGTCTGTGACGGTCTGTCTTCTGAAGGTGGATGTGCTGAGAATGGGAATGTTGAAGAAGAAGAGGAGGCAGAGGAAGAAAACAGAGAGGAGGTGTTTACTGTGGAGCTTCAGAAGGGACCTCACGGCCTGGGCCTGGCATTAGTTGATGGGATGGTAAGACAGTATTGGACTAGTTTACCAATATCCTGTTCTTGTTTACATTATCCAGAAATAATGTTTTGTGAATAACTTGTGATTTTGTTGATACAATAATAGAAGCCTATTTTAAGCCTACTGTTCATACCATTCACTTTGTGACAATTTCAAGCAGCAGCACAACATTTTGCTCACATGATTAAGTCACAATAGGCAGTAAATACGCAGAGACTTTGCATGGGCACTCAGATCTCTTAACAAAAGGCTTATCAGTTTAGATTCTTAACATGAGGTATTTCGGACATTATACACCTACCTAATAAATTAAATGGCGTTAATGGGAAAAAGACATTGTGCAGTTGCATAGCCCAATTAGATTATTTTATGGTTTTAGCTGTTTTAGTTAGCGTATAAAGTGATGAAGCCAAAACCATATGAATATATGTGACTAACATGTGTGCGTGTATATGCTTGTGTGTATTTGTGTGGGTGCTATGTGTGTAAAGACTGAACTTGAGGTTTAACATGCAGGTGCACTATATGTGGTTCAATTGTTGACCTTTATACAGCACAGTTAAGACAAGCTTACCATATTCTCTTTTTTTCACACCTGTGTTCAATACCTACTAAGACCATCTAGTGGTGTCATATTTCTACCATCTATTCTCAACGCTCTACTAAGATTGCAGATGCTGTTCTAGTTTTAACAGCCACAAGGTCAGCCCGAAACAGGCTGTTTCCTGCCTACAGGCACACAGCGCCTCCTGTTGGAGCTCTTCATGCTGAAGCTTTGTGTTACTTTGTGTCTAGAAAACACAGTTAAAGATGAGCGGAATATATATCAAGTCAGTGGTGCCTGACTCTCCTGCTGCCCAGTGCCAGAAGCTGAGACTGGGGGATCGTATCCTGGCCGTCAATGGCATCAGCCTTGTGGGCATGGAATACCATGTGTAAGTAATGGGTCCTAAGCTAATGCTACTAAGAAAACAAACAAAGATATTCATTATTTTCTACTGTACATTTGTATTCCCTGAATAAATAAATAACAGAAAAAATTATTCCATACATACATACATACATACATACATACATACATAAATAAACTCAATTTTGATATTATCAGCTCTGTGAAGCTCTCACTCTGCATTTCTTCGCAGTGGCAGAGAGCTTATTCGATCATCTGGTGACTGCCTCAGATTTCTGGTGGCCAAGATAGAGCTGGGATCAAGCAGTATAAGATCAGTTACGAAGTTCTGAAGTAACAAGGTCTGCCCTGGACTATTAAGTGCACTTTGACACTCAGGATGGGACCTGATCATGGATTAATTCTCCACAACCGTGTGATGGATGTTGTGATGACTTCGACAACTATGTGCTTGTGGTTCAAACGAACACGGACATAGTCTGTGATGTGTGCATCCTCATCTGAGTCGGCCATTACCATACATCCTGAAAAGAAGCTTTATTTTGGAATTTACTAAAAGAACCCTCAAAGCAGCTCAAGTTAAATAACCTGCACATGATTTTCCAAAGCATATTCAAAACTAAAATCCTAGTGAATGTTTCTGTAATACATATAGCCAAGAACAGTTTTCAAAACTGAATCATTTGCTGAGCATATTGTTGTTGATCTGCTGGCCAGGCTGTTCTCCATGCTCATGAAACATGTGTTTGAGAAAATAACTGTCTGCTGTAATAGGCCAGCACAAGTTATTCCAGTCTCCCCAAGGCCACTTGCTACTGGCAACAAATGACTAGTATACAAAGTATTGTGTTAGAAGCTTTGGCCATAATCTACTACAAACACAAAGTATACAGATACTAGTTTACTATTGACTGGAACATGTTTTTTTATTTTGTTTCTGGCTTCGTTTAAGCCTATTCTAGAAAGGCAATGCCCGCTATAATGACTTCAGTCTTGAAGGATCCTAACTCCAGCCTTCAGAGTTAATATTGCAAGACTGCTATTGTCTATGGTTAGTATAAGTATTTGGATTGAGCTCTATGTTGTCTTATACAGGTATGGACAATACCCACTGTGCCAAATCAAACTGCTACCAGTCTGGTGACATTTCGGGTAATGACACTAAAACTACAGCTTGTGTAACTAACTGTAAAATGAAATTGTTCAATAGTTTTTTAATTTTGTCAAACTATGTTTTTTTTCATTTATCAACAGGGTAACAGTATTTTGTCTGCAATTATATTGATGACAAAAGAAGAGTATTACCTTTTCCAGTATTTATATATTGTCCATATTTTTTGAACATATGAAATAAAAATATATTTACTTTTTAGAAAAACTGATGAGTTTCAGATCTCCATCCCAGACTGTTGCAGGTTTTATAATGTGGCATTACCAAGGCAGATAAAGCAGTGGCACACTTCTGGGGGAATTGGAAATCCAGCAGTGGTCGAAGACCATTTAAGTGGAGTGAGCAGCAGGGAGCCAAGGGCGGGACTCTCCTAGGGCATACTTTAGCGGGCCACCACAACAGCCCCCATTTATAGCTCCTCTGTGGTTTCCACTAGCCCAGCACTTTCCACCACACCCCTCCATCTTATTGTGGCCTTGTCTTCTGTGTGGCCAATGGTAAAAACACAGTGTGCCATAGAAATTACAATTTGAACATGCTGCATAGTCAACATTTGTATACACATAATACTATCTTACAGTAGACTATAACAACTTGCAAGCTGCGGAGTAGGACTGTGGCCCAGTTGTTGTTTGCTAATATACCATTCTGGTTACCTTCACCATGCCATGTCACATCCAAGATGACTTCAGACTGTAAACATTATGGGAGCCTTTAAATTACTGTATCGGCAACCAGAGTATTGGTCGCAGTTGAGGATGGGGCAGTCTGCGTGCTCCAGCCAGTAGTCGTAAAACAAAGTGGCCTGGACAGGTGAGTCCCGGGGTCCTCCCGTAAAGCCATATTCTCCCAGGGAGCTCGCTGGGGGCAGGACAGACTCCTGGGAGGGTACCTTGGTCCGGAACACCCCCAGTCTGGAGGTCTGGATCCCAACCCGCCCCTGAATCACCCTGGTCAGGCTTGACACCCTGCTGCTGCATGGGAGAACTGCCTCAAAGTTCCCTCGGTGGGGTCTGCCATAGTGAAACGGGATGGGTTTGACATTTGGGTGAAAGAACCTGTCACATGTCGATGTAAAAAAAGTGTGAAAAGTCAGACACAAAATATGATGACAATTAAACGGCTTGTGATTCTATTTAACATGATTTGTGCTATGCACGGCTAGATAAGGAGTGACATGATCTGAATGAGTGTTGGTTACACTGTACATTATCAGAAATAAACTTTGTCATGTGAGACATGGTTAATCTCTTACATTTCCTTTTTATAGCTGGCCTCAGTGGCTGGATCCCTGGATAGTCAGTTGGTTTGCATGTTTTTTTTCCACAATAACCCCAGTGAACAATGCATGCAAAGAACAAATTGATGACTGTCAGGATCTAACTTCCTAGCACTTTACAGTGGCCGCAACCTCAGGGCAAAACCTAGATAGCTAAATTGGATATTCTATAGCCATCCTAATGTGATATAATTGAGTCTTTATGCTATATCTGTCTGTCAGTATCACTTTACATTCACAAGGCGTTCATGGATGTAATTATCTGTGCATATACCTTTCAGCTTTAGGACAGGCTGGGCTCCACATTCCCAACTGACAGTGACGCCAGCGCTCTAATCTTTCTCCGGTGACCTCTAAATAGCGCGGACCATCTCCACCGCAGAAACCCTGCCTCTCACTTCCTTCTCTCCCGCCTTCTTCCTCTTTCATGTCTTCCATTGATCGAAGGGTGTCCTACTCGGTAGCTTTTTGTCGTCGTCTTGGAGAAAAGTTGCAGACGTCAGTCAATCTAAACACAACAGGTAGGTATTTATGGAAAGAACATCGACGTGTACTACCTTGTCCCCCGTAATTGTCGATTCGGTTCTCTGTAATCAATCCTGCCATTGTTGCCTGGTCCTAGCAACTGAGCCAGCATGTGTTTTTAGAATTGTAGACAGGATATTCAAGACTTTCAAAGCTATGGACATAATATGATATTTTTTGTTGTTGAAAAAATTCTTTATAATTCAATCTATACATCCATTAGCTATACCGCTTATCCTTTGCAGGGTCGCGGGGGGGGGCTAGAGCCTAAAGTTTATATATATATCTATAATTATATTTCATAAATTTTTCTTGTCCTCTAACATTGGGCCTAATGTTGTTTACTCACTGACCAGCTTTGACCTATCGGCCTCCCTGTTTCTTTTGAGAGGACTTGTACACCAGTAGATCAGAGTTGGTCAACCATAAAGCAGAGGGAGTAGAAAAGGCTATTACACAGTAAAAAGCCTCCATCCCCACAGATGGTGCACCTTCAGATCTGTGAGGGGTGGGTGAGCCTCTCCAGTGAATCATCCACACAATGACCCGGACCACCGAGCCATTACCTACTGGACTGAATGCTCAACTTTAAAGGCTGAATCTGCTTATTTGGGATGTTTGCTGGCACAAACTTTTGGAAGGATTAATGTTTCTTTCACTCCCAAAGTACACTTTGTGTCTGTGGCCTCAAGGGCAAAGGGATCTTTGGTATGTGGTTACCTAGAGCTTGCTATCTGAGGGGGAGGATACAGTAAGTGGGCCACTCAAAGATATCCAGGAAATGAACAAGTGCCTGTGTTATGAAGAATGGCTTGAGTCACAGTTTGAGCCATAAACCCTTGCAATTGTATTTTCAATGAAACCACAGTTGCATTAAAAGAATACTAACTCAGACATCTTTTTGAAAACCTTGAAATCTCGTCTCCATGTGATTGTCATTGTAGAAAATTAAAGGAGCCAAAAAAGTTACCTTTTAACTGGGTTTATAAGGTGTTGCTTATGGAAACGTTCCAAACGCTGCCATGCACGTTGAAAACATACTAACATACTATAAGGAATTGCGTCTCTCTCAGTCTGACAGAGCTAATCCCTGTAAATACCATAATAGTTTCCTAGCAAGCTAGATGAAGGGTTTGAAACAGACTTTCCCAGCAGATTCTATGGCCTAGTGAGCATGGAATTACCCCGTTCAAAGTCTTAGGCGCTGGTGGTGCTGGTCCTGTCTGTGTCCGGACCCCCAGGACTAAGGAGCACCTCCACCTGCGCTTGGTGACTGCTGAACGACTGGGCTATTCACTCCATAAAGTTCTCATACTCTCCCCATTTGACCTGAAGGGCTCTCTCCATGTCTACCAGTAGAAAATTAAATATGAATAGTATGAAGTAAATTGTGTAACAACCATATACAGTATATACAGCATACATTAATACACTACCTATGAAATATTCTTTGCTAAATGATTACCATTACAATTCATAGGAAGATGACAACATTGAAATGTATTTAACATACACTGAATAGCAACATAGAAAGATATCAACATCTGTGAAAGAAGTGAATTGAGCAACTTTGCATACATTCAGGGCTGGAAATATGAGTACACCCTTGATTCAAGTATCTAATATCCTAGTACTTAGTATATGTCCTCGCTTACTTTAAGCACCGCACTAACCCTTCTTGGCATTGAGTGTATTAGTTGGCAACAGATTGTCCCATCTATCCTGTTCCACTCCTGGAGGATGACCTCTTGTTCCTTGATGTTTAATGGGGAGTGCTGTTCAACTTGTCCCTTCAAAACTCCCCACAGGCCAATAAGGTTGAAGTCGGGTGGCTACAGCACTTTCACTTTGTTCTTCCTTAAGGATGCAGCAGTGGCCTTGGTAGGACGTTTTAGGGTCATTACCATATTGAAAAATTGCCACAAAAACAACCCAGGGTGTGGAGAGTGTGTGGCATCTTCTCTTTTAAGAATTTGCGCAGAAAATCTGCAAATTAATGATTCCATCAATTAAGTACAATTCCCCCACACTTTCAGCACTCTTAAACCCCCATATAAGAACTTTAACCACGCCAAAGTTCCCTGTGGAGAACATGCACCTCTCACAGTAATCCTCCCCCTTGTGACTCCATAGATATATTTATGATAGTATGAATTCCCAAAACTCATTACTTCTGTCAATATGGGCCTTGGCAAAGGCTAAATTGGCTTTCTTGCCCTTTGGCTTCAGCAGTGGCTTCCTGTGTGGACAGCAACCGAGCATTCCATGGCTGCGTCTAAATATCCATACTAACCTACTATATAGTAAGTCAGAAACAGATTTAGTATGTCCCAATACATTGTATGTCAAATGTAGTAAGCCAAAAATACCAGGATGTCTTACTACATATCCGGTCGCATTTGACAATATGCTAGCCAGCATGCTTTTCTGACCCACAATGCTCAGCAAAGCGGAAGATACGTCACATTGACTCTTCGCACCGATGGAGCACCAATGATTTTAAAATTTGGTGCTATGTTACGACAAAGTAGTATGTCCCAATTGTATGCATACTTTAGCCGACTTTAAGCAATAGTAAATACTTTATAAGGGCAGCTGCAGTACCTACTAAAAGAAAACATTTGTAGTATGCCATGTCAAACGCAGCACATCAAGGCCAGCGGTAGGCAGGGGCAAGGGTGGGCTAAGTCCACCCAAACGTCAGTCTTGCCCACCCAATCAAAAGTTAAAAAAACAAACAATATTTAGCACAGAAAATTCCAGTACCGTTTCAAACTTCTGATTGGGTGGGCAGGCTAACCTCCAATTTTGACCACCAAAGCCCCTCTTCTGGTCATGTTCAGGCACAAACAAACAGCGCTCTGAACACTCTGCATGAGAGTGTCGGCAGCATTTGGAGAGGGAGGGATGTTGCTATGCCAACTATAAACTCTAATCATGATTGCACACAGGCAAGGCCAAAGTGAATTAATGCACATTGGGGCTGTTTATCAGTCCACGTTTTTGTCTGTTCTTGCGTTTGACGCAATCTTTCATGGCCCAAGTACGGTTCCAATTCAAAGAACGCAAGTTATCAAGAACACTTAAAATGCCGATATGTGTTCTTGATCCGCCCATTTTATCGAGGATGCATCGGTTGCTTACTTGCTAGCAAGAACGCATTGCATATCCCAGAAGTCATTCCAAGAATGACGGCAGGAGCGCAAAATAGACACAAAGCGGAACGCGTCATCAGAGGAAAGACCACGCCCCCCGTGGGGAAAACAATCCGCGAAGTTGAATGGGAGTCAATGGGAAATTGGTGGACACCACGTCTTTAAAGATCTTTAACAGAAAATGTCAACAGCTTACTTCAGTACACTTCTTCCCGAAGAAAGAGCAAGATATATACAAAAGCTAAACCTGATTGGACTCGCTCAGTGCCAATTTTCTGTCCCAAAATCAAAACAAAAGCGGTTGGAAATCTAAGTAGCCTATATTTTAGACCGTTCGTATCTAGCTAACCAGGCTTGCTAAATACTACTAGCAAAACTAATGTATCTGGGGAATTGAGATCAATCAGCATAGCAACAAATAATTCACAACAGAATCTCAGATAGAGAATAAATTAACTTTTTGACCTATCTGACACAGAATGTTAACTGCACACAGACGTGAATTCTATCGGGATAAAGTCCCCGTTGCTAGGGAGCCCTTCTGTCTGTTTATAGCCTTAAGCCAACTATAACGTCTTTTTGGCTCAGTTGTAGCCTACGTCTTGGAATCCTATAAAATCTTAAATTAGGGTTTGTTAACTTATTTGCCGTACAAATAACCACGCAACAGCTTTTCGGCATAGTCTCGATTTTAGTTTTAAAGCTATAAAGATAAC